>PVIC010040866.1:0-16485 GCA_004025085.1 Thryonomys swinderianus
GGGCTGCTCGGGATAAATTGTTCTTAAAGACAAGTTTATCGCTCAGTCAGCCCTAGATATTAGGGGAAAGTTACAAAAAATGGCTTCTGTCCAGATAGTTCACTTGAGACTTTAATGAAAATTGTCTCTTCAACATTTTATAATAGGGAGCAGGAAGGATCCAAGGACAGGAGACAACGAGATCAAAAGAAGGCTTCAGCATTTGCCACAGCTCTCAGAGAAATAGACTCTGGATCTAACTGTTGGGGTTCCCAGAAGAATTCAATGACTCAGCTTGCCTGCTACCACTGCAAAGAACCAAGCCACCTCAGGAGGGACTGTAACAGGAGGCCCCCTGGACTGTGCCCCAACTGCAAAGGTGACCACTGGAGAGTAGACTGCCCCTTGAGGCAAAGGCTCCAAGGTTCAGACCCTTCTCATCAACTGGTCCAGCTGGACTGCAGAGGCCCGGGGCACTCGCTACATTCTCCCTCTGGCTGGACTGTCATCACCATGGAGGAGCCCCGGAAAGTTAAACCATAGAGGGAAAAGAAGTAAGCCTGCTGCTGGATACTGGTGCCTCTCTCTCAGTCCTTCTCTCCAAACCTGGCCTCCCTTCTAGCCATCATACTTCAGTGAAATGAGTCACAAGCAAAGAGGTAATTGACTATTTCTCCCAACCCCTAGGCTGTAACTAGGATGGCTTTTTCTTCACTTATTGCTTTTTTTAAAATTGAATTCTTTATTGGTACAATTTATATATATCTCAAAATCACATATAACATTGGGGAATTTGTACGAGTATATGACACAAGTTAATTCTCACTTTTACCCATATCCCTACCCAAGCACACCCCTTCACCCCCTTTATACATGCTCTTTTCTTTCTGTATCATATTTATTCCTTCCCCTCATCACATTCCCACACCAAGTTCACTATAGAAATTTTCCACTCCATAAAAGCTGTCATACTTTCTAGAGCTCATTTGCATCTACAGGTGTTCATGGCAAAGAGAAGATCTGTAAGTTGTCTGTCTGTGATCTATGGATTTCACTCATTAGTATATCCTCCAGGTGTCTCCATTTGCACCTAAATGGATCAATCTTGTCATTCTTTATGGCAGAGTAATACTCCATTTTATAAAAAAAAATATCTTCTTTACCCACTCTCCAGTTGATGGACATTTGGGTTGTTTCCAAGACTGAGCTATCACAAACTGAGCTGCTATGAACAAGGGTGTACATCTGTCTTTCCAATGTGAGTTTTTAAATTCTTTTGGGTATATTCCTAGCAGGGGGATAGCTGGGTCAAATGGAACCCCTAGTCCTAGTTTTCTGAGAAATCTCCACACGGATCTCCACAAAGGTTGCAAAAGTCTGCGATCCCACCAACAGTGGAGAAGGGTTCCTTTCTTGCCACAGCCTCACCAGGATTTATTGTTGGTTGATTTTATTATCGCGCCCATTCATTGTGGAGTGAGATGAAATCTCAGTGTTGTTTTCATATGCATTTCTCGAATGACCAGTGATGTTGAAAATTTCTTCATAAGTTTCTTGGCTTCTTTGACTTCTGCCTCTGAAAAATGTCTGTTCATTACAGAGGCCCATTTTTTTATTATTGAATTCTTTATTGGTACAATTTATTTACATTTCAAAATCACGTATAATTTTGGGGAATTTGTACCAGTATATGACAGAAGTTAATTCTCATTTTTACCCATATCCCTACGCACCCACACCTCCTCACCCCCTTTCTGCATGCTCTTTTATTTTCTTTCTGTATCATATTTATTCCTTCCCCTCATCACATTCCCACACCAAGGTTCCTATAGAAATTTCCCACTCTATACAAGCTGTCATACTTTCTAGAGCTCATTTGTATCTGCAGGTGTTCATACCAAAGAGAATATCCGAAAATTGTCTATCTGTGATCTATTCATTTCACTTATTAGTGTATCCTCCAGGTGTCTCCATTTGCACATAAATGGATCGATCTTGTCATTCTTTATGGCAGAGTAATACTCCATTTTATAAAAAAAAACATCATCTTATCCACTCTCCAGTTGATGGACATTTGGGTTGTTTCCAAGATTGTGCTAGCACAAACTGGGCTGCTATGAACAATGGTGTACATCTGTCTTTCCAATGTGAGTTTTTAAATTCTTTTGGGTATATTCCTAGCAGGGGGATAGCCAGGTCAAATGGAACCCCTAGTCCTAGTTTTCTGAGAAATCTTCACACGGATCTCCACAATGGTTGCAAAAGCCGGCAATCCCACCAACAGTGGAGAAGGGTTCCTTTTTCCCTACAGAATCGCCAGCATTTATTGTTGGTTGATTTTGTGATCGCAGCTATTCATTGTGGAGTGAGATGAAATCTCAGTGTTGTTTTCATTTGCATCTCTCGAATGACCAGTGATGTGGAACATTTCTTCATATGTTTCTTAGCTGCTTTGACTTCTGCCTCTGAGAAGTGTCTGTTCATTTCAGATGCCCATTTTTGAATTGGGTCTTTAAACTTGGGAAGACTGATCTGTTTGAGTTCTTTATATATTGCAGATAATAGCTCTTTGTCTGATACACAGCTAGGAAAGATTTTTTCCCATGTTGTTGGTTGTCTTCTAGCAGTGCCAGCGACCTCTTTTGCTGTGCAGAAGCTTTTCAGTAGAATGAGATCCCATTTGTTGATTCTTTCTGCTAGTTCTTGTGCTAGAGAGGTTTTATTCATAAAGTCTCTGCCTAAGCCTATGTCTCCAACAGTTTTACCTAGTCTGTTTTCCAGCAGGTTTATTGTTTCTGTTTTAATGTTTAAGTCTCATATCCACTGTGAGTTTAGTTTTGTGCATGGTGAAAGAGATAGGTCTAGTTTTAGCTTTTGGCAGGCTAAAGCCCAGTTTTTCCAGCAACATGTGTTAAAGAGGCTGTCTTTCTTCCATTGGGGATGTTTGGCTCCTTTGTCAAAGATAAGGTGGCTTAGTGTATCTGGAGTTGTTTCTGGGTCTTCTAATCTATTCTACTAGTCCTCAGGTCTGTCACTTTGCCATTACCATGCAGTTTTTATCACAGCGGCTTTATAGTAGAGTTTTAAATTGGGGATTGTAATACCCCCTGCTATGTCGTGGTTGCTTAGAATTGCTTTTGCTATACTAGGTTTCTTGTGTTTCCAGATGAATTTTTGTACTATTTTACCTAGCTCTGTCAAGTATACCATTGGAATTTCAATTGGAACTCCATTGAATCTATATAGTAATTGTGGGAGTATAGCCATTTTGATGATACTGGTTCTCCCTACCCAGGAACAAGGGATATCTTTCTACTTTCTGGTTTCCTTTTCTATCTCAGTTTTCAGAGTCCTATAGTTTTCAGAGTAGAGTTCTTTCACTTCCTTTGTTAGGATGATTCCTAGATATTTCATTTTTCTGGGTGCTACTGTGAAAGGGATTGTCTCCTCAATTTCTCTTTCAGTGACTCTGTTGTTTGTATAGACAAAAGCTGTTGATTTTTGAGCATTGACCCTGTATCCAGCAACACCACCCAATTTGGTAATTAAGTCTAGCAGTCTTTTGGTTGAGTTTTTAGGATCCTCTACATAGAGTATCATATCATCAGCAAATAATGACATTTTAACTTCTTCCATTCCTATCTTTATTCCTTTTATATCTTTGTCCTGCCTGATTGCTAGGTCTGTTTCCAGTACTATATTGAACAAGAGTGGTGACAGCGGGCATCCTTGTCTCATTCTTGACCTTAGTGTAAAAGGTTTCCGTTTTTGCCCATTGATTATGATGCTGGCTGTTGGTTTCTCATAAATAGCTTTTATTAAATTGAGATAAAGTCCATCAATTCCAATTCTCTGTAGGGTTTTGATCATAAATGGGTGTTGGATTTTGTGAAATGCTTTTTCTGTGTCTATTGAGATAATCATATGGTTTTTGTCCTTGAGTCTGTTAATATAGTGTATTGCATTGATTGATTTACGTATGTTAAACCAGCCTTGCATCCCTGCGATAAATCCGAGTTGATCAGGGTGTATGATTTTCTTGATAACTCTCTATTCTGTTTGCAAGTATCTTACTGAGGATTTTTGTGTCAATGTTCATTAGAGAGATTGGCCTGTAGTTTTCTTTTTTGGTGGCATATTTCCTTGCCTTTATAATCAAGGTGATGGATGCTTCAAGGAATGATTTGGGGAGTACTGCTTCCCTTTCAATTTCATTAAAGAGATTGAGAAGTACTGCTATTAACTCTTCTTTATAAGTTTTGTAGAATTTGGCAGTGAAGCCGTGAGGACCAGGGCTTTTCTTTGTTGGTAGGTTTTTTATTACATTTTCAATTTCCCAGATTGATATTTGGTTAACATTTTTATATCTTCTTCATTCAGCTTTGGAAGTTCATATGAGTCTAGGAATCTATCCCGTTCTTCTAGATTTTCCATCTCATTGGAGTATAGATTTTCCAAATATGTGTTTATGATCCTTTGGACTTCTTCTGGGTCTGTGCTGATTTCCACATTTTCATTCCTTATAGCATGGATTTAAGCCTTTCCCTTCCTTTGTTTGATAAGGTTGGCTAAAGGTCTGTCGATCTTATTTATCCTTTCAAAGAACCACCTCTTTGATTCATTGATTCTTTGTATTGTTCTCTTTGTCTCCACTGCGTTAATTTCTGCTCTGATCCTTATGATTTCCTCTCTAGTATGTGCTTTGGGTTTGTTTTGCTCCTCTTTTTCTAGTTGCCTCAGGTTCATCATTATATTGTTTATTTCAGTTTGCTCTATTTTCTGATTGTAGCCATTCACTGCTATGTATTTCCCTCGCAGAACTGCTTTCATTGTGTCCCATAAATTCCTGTATGTTGTGCTGCGTGTGTCGTTTAGTTGTAGATACTGTTTAATTTCTTCTTTAATTTCTTTTGTGGCCCATTGGTTGATTAACAGAGTGTTGTTCAATTTCCATGTGTTTGTGAGGATCTTGGAATTTCTTCTGCTATTCACCTCCAGTTTGAAGGCACTATGGTCTGATAGTATGCAGGGGATAACTTTGATTCCTTTGCATCTACTTAAGCTGGTTCAATGGACCAGAATGTGATGTATTTTGGAGAGTGATCCATTAGCAACTGAGAAAAATGTATATTCTCGATTTGAAGGGTGAAAAATTCTGTAGGCATCTAATAAGTCTATTTAGTCCAAAGTTTGGTTTAGCTCAAGTAATTCCTTACTGATTCCCTGTCCAGTTGATCTGTCCATTTGTGACAATGGAGTATTAAAATCCCCTACGACTATTGTATTTATGGATAACTGGGTTTTTGTGTCCAGTAATGTTTGTTTTATACATTTGGGTGTGTTAGTGTTTGGTGCATATATATTTATGATTGTTATTTGTTTCTCTTGGACAGTTCCTTGTACGAGAATATAGTCACCTTCTTTATCTCTTTTAATCAGTTTGGACTTGAAATCTCTTTTATCTGCAAACAAGATAGCCACTCCTGCTTTTTTCCACTTTCCTGTGGCATGGAGGATTGTTTTCCAATCTTTTATTTTCAGTCTATGTGTTTCCTTCTGAATTAGGTGTGTTTCCCGTATGCAGCAGATTGTAGGATCTTGCTTCTTGATCCAATCTGCTAGTCTGTGTCTTTTAATTGGCCCATTGCAGCCATTGTCATTAATGGCTATGACTGATATGGACATATTCAGAGCTGCCATTTTTCCCTGTTCTTGGTTCTTTTCTTTTTTGCTTTTTGCCTTTTCTATTTAGTTTCTTGTTTGCCCCAAAGAATTCACTCTCCTGGGTCTCATGGGTATGCAATTTTGTGTTTTTTTTTTTTTTTCCAAGATATTCTTTAGGATGTTTTGGAGTGCAGGTTTCGTATTTGTGAAGATTTTCACGCTTTCTCTATCATGGAAGTATCTTATTTCCCCGTCTATTCTGAAAGATGGTTTTTGCAGGATACAACTGTCTAGTTTGGAGGTTGTTTTCCTGCAATGCTTGAAATACTTCTCTCCACACTTTCCTTGCACTGAGTGCGTTGAAAAGTCTGCTGTGATCCTAATGGGCTTCCCTTTGTAGGTGATTTTCTTCCTTTCTCTCACTGCTTTCATTATTTCATTCTTTTGTTGTACATCTGGAACCTTGATAATTATGTGCCTAGGTGTAGATATTTTTATGTCACGGTGTTTTGGAATCTGTCAGGCCTCATTTATCTGTATGTCTATATCTTTTCCTGTGACGTTTTCTGTTGCTATCTATGACAATAGCTTTTTGGATGTCTTTTACACTGTCTCCTGCTTCCTTAGTGACTCCACTCTGTCTTATGTTATTTTTCTTTGAGTCCTCTAGAAGCTGTTGAATTGATTTCTCATGGTCCTTTGCTCTTTTCCATACATTATACCTTTCCTACTCGTTGGCTGCTATGCTGTCCTCTAGGTCTGAGGTTCGGTTCATTGCTTTATTCATCGTACTGCATAAGCTTTCATTCTCCTTCGTCATTCCCTGGAGCTCTGCTTGAAGCTGTTTAAAAGGTTCCATTGCTTCTGCTATCTTGGATTCTATCATCTTGCTGATCTCTTCTTTAATGATGTCTTTCACTGTGGACAGTATCTCTGTTTTGATCTCAGAGATGAGTTCTGATTTCCATTTTACTAGATCCACTTTAGTTACCTTTCCAAGAGTCCTGGTGTTTGAGTTTCAGTTTGCCCTGTTTCCCTTTTCTCTGAACTTCCCTGTGTTGGTGATCTTTATGCCTGTTTTTTGTGTATTTTCTCATTTCTACTCTTTCATTGTTATTAATGCTCTTCTTTACCTGATGACAAGGCAATGTTTGTTGCAGGTCTCTTTCTATTATCTGGGGCCCTTTGAATGCAGCACTTTCCTGGGGGGTCCTCTTTGAATCTGCTATGACCCTTGAGAGTCCTCACTTTTGACACATAATTGGAGGTGTTTGAGCAGAACAATCATATCATGTTTTTACCATAATACAATAAATGCCAATATCAGTATTAAACACAGTAAATAAGATAAAAAGCTTTGTTAAATTCTATTCTGAAGACTTTGAGATTATGAGTTACTTCTATGTCCCTATGTCAAAGTTTAGAATTAATCAGCAATGTGTGTACAACATACAGATCATAAATGTAGTCTCCAAGCCCTTTGGGGATTAAAGGTCACTGGGGAATCAGGGAGGTAGGGAGACAGGATGAGAATGAAATTGGTTTCACAGATTTAGGAAGATCACCTATACCCTAGAACCTCATATATGCCAGTGGGTACTACAGGATAAAAGGGCATATGTACAACAGTACCAACTGTATGCTGCAAGACCATTTGAGGCTTTGCACAACTTCTTATAATAGTACCGAAGAAAAAATAGGGCAGTGTAAGAATCTTTACTTCTGGGTATTGCTTCTGATAGGAAGATAGGAGAGGGTGTGGGGACAAGAGATGAATAGAGGGTTCTAGGAGTGGATGGCAAAATAGAAGCTAGATTCCCCCTTTTTTGTCTTGCCTGGTCTCTCAGTGGGGCTCCAGGAGCATGCCTCCCGTGGAGGGATGCAGGAGATGGCTCCAGCTCCTCTAGGGCCTGTGTCCTCACAACACAGCTCCGGGGTAGGTTTGGGGCTGGGCAGAGGCTCTCAACCCTCCATGGTGTGGCTGGCGCCCAGGGTTTGTACCTGACTATTCACTGCACAGCTCCTGGATACAGTGGGCTGGTGGGCTGCCTTGGAAATGGAAGGCGGGGCCCGCAGCAGCCTTGTCCATCCACGCAGCTCCCTTTAGTCCACTGTAAACAGACGGTGGGGCCCGCAGCAGCCACGTCCATCCGTGCAGCTCCCTTCAGTTCCACTCATTTCTTTTTGATTATGCCTGAAAGCCCAGTTCCCCTCCTTGGGTGAGATATTTTATCCTGTTTAAATACCGTTTTATATATGCATCCAGGACAAGTACATTGTCTTCCACTTGTAGAGACAGAAATAAACCCTGAGGTATGAGCAACTGAGGGTAAGATAGTTAGAGCAATTAAAGCTGCTCCAGTACAGATACATCTCAGAGATCCTACTGTTTTTCCTTACCAAAGACAGTACCCTCTAAAACCTGAGGTAAAAAAGGGTTATTGCCTATAACTGACAATCTAAGAAAGCAAGGCTTGCTTAAGGTTTGCAATAGCCCATGTAATACTCTAATCCTGGGAGTTCAAAAGCCTAATGGAGATTGGAGACTAGTACAAGTTAGTAAATGAAACAGTAGTGCCAATCCACCCAATGGCCCCTAACCCATACACTCTTCTCTCTCAGATCCCAGAAAGTGCTAGTTGGTTCTCAGTACTAGACTTATAAGATGCTTTCTTTTGTATTCCTTTACATCCAGGTTCCCAGTTTCTCTTTGCCTTTGAAAATCCTTATGGTCAGGCTTCTCAGTTGACATGGACTGTTCTTCCCCAGGAATTTAGGGACAGCCCTCATCTATTTGGACAAGTGCTTTCTCATGACTTGGCATGTTTTGAATACTCCCAGGTCACAGTGTTATAATATGTAGATGATATACTAGGATTTGCTTCTTCAGAAGAGCTTTGTAGCCAAGGCACTCAGGCTCTGCTAAATTTTCCAGCAGATAGAGGTTATAAGATTTCTAAATCTAAGGCACAACTTTTCAGCCCCAAAGTAAAATATTTGGGCTTCATTATATCTAAAAGAACTCGAAAACTGGGGAAAGAAATAATTGAACCAATTCTTTCCTATCCACAGCCAAAAACTCTAAAACAACTTAGGGGATTCTTAGGAGTTACAGGTTTTTGTCGCCTTTGTATAGCAGGATATGGTGAAACTGCACGATTCCTCTATCAACTCATAAAAGAAACACAAAAGGCAAAAACCCATATTTTAACCTTGGAACCCAATTCCCAGGCAGCTTTCAAACAGCTCAAAGAAGCCCTTCTAAGTACCCCAGCATTGAGCTTGCTGACAGGACAGGAATTCAATCTATATGTTGAGGAAAGGTGAGCCATAGCTTTAGGAGTGTTTACACAAGATCAAGGACCTGCTCAACCACCTTTAGGGTACCTAAGCCATGAGTTAGATCTCAGCAAAAGGGTGGCCTGCATGCCTCAAGCTGTGGCTGCAGTATCTCTCTTGGTGCCGGAGGCATCCAAAGTGACCTTAAGTAAAAATCTTATCATATATACATCTTATAATGTGGCAAGGCTTCTTTCACCTAAAGAGAGCTTATGGTTATCAGATAGTCGCCTTCTTAAATATCAGGTCTTCCTCTTAGAAGGACCAACTGTTCAAATAAAGACATGTTCCTCCTTAAATCCTGCCACCTTTTTACCAGAAAAGGAAGAAGTTGAAGCTGATAGACATGATTGTGAACAGATAATTCTACACTCATATGCACCCAGGAAAGATCTATTAGACACACCCCTTGTTAATCCTGACCTGATTCTCTTTTGTAATGGCAGATCCTACATAGAAAATGGGATAAGAAAGGCAGAATATGCAGTAGTGACTCCACACCAGATACTAGAGAGTTCCTCACTTGCACCTTGCACTATTGCATAGCTAGCAGAACTCAAAGCTTTGGCCAGACACTCAGAGCTCAGTAAGGGACAAAGGTCAATATTTACACAGACTCAAGTATGCCTTTTTAATATTACATGTCCATGCAGCCATATGGAAAGAGAGAAATTATCTAACCACCAGCAGATCTCCCATAAAATATCATAAAGAGATAGATAAGCTTTTGTCATCCATCTACCTGCCCTTGGAAGTGGCAGTTATTCATTGTAAAGGACATCAAAAGGGAGATGATGAAATATCTCGAGGTAATCATCTCACTGATATAGCAGCAAAAACGGCTGCACAAAAACCTCCCCTTCAGGCAACCTTAATGTGGGAAGGGTCCCTTGAACATACCTGACCCAAATATTCTCAATCAGAGGTTGAATGGGCTCTCACCCATGGGTGTCAGTTTCTCCCCTCAGGATGGTTACATTCTGATGATGGTAGATTGTTTCTCCCTAGTGCCAGTCAATGGAAAATTATTAAGTCTCTACATCAGTCCTTTTACCTAGGGAGGGCCAAGAAGCAACAAATGGCCTCAAGACTATTCCAAGGAAAAGAACTTGTTCAGACGATAAAGCAGATAATTAAGACATGTGAGATCTGTCAAAAAATAATCCTCTTAACTGAACTGTGGTTCCTCCAGGGCTACAGAGACATGATAAATACTCGGGAGAAGACTGGCAATTAGATTTTACTCATATGCCAAAAAGTAAAGGGCTCCAATACCTACTAGTCTGGGTAGACACCTTCACCAACTGGGTTGAATCTTTCCCCTGCAGAACAGAAAAAGCACAAGTAGTAAGAGTTTTAGTGTCAGAGGTCATCCCTAGGTTTGGACTCCCTAGAAGTTTACAAAGTGATAATGGGCCTTGTTTCAAGATGGCAGTCACACAGGGTGTTTCTCAGGCTCTGGGCATTCTCTATCAACTTCACTGTGCTTGGAGACCTCAGTCCTCAGGGAAAGTAGAAAAAATAAATGAAATCTTAAAAAGGTATCTCCGTAAGCTAGCCCAAGAGATTCACTTACGATGGCCCCTCTTAGCCTTATCAAGATGCCTCTACCCCTTTTCAAGATAATAAATACTCCCCAACTTCTAGGTCTTAGCCCATTTGAGATGCGTTGTGGATGTCCTTTCCTCACTAATGACCTTCTTTCTGATAGGGAAACAGACGCCCTACTAAAAGATGTTACTTCACTAGCTAAATTCCAGAAAATTCTTCAACAATTGACAGAAGCTCTCCCTAGAAAAGAGGGATACCCCTTTGCCAACCTGGAGATTTAGTACCGGTAGTCTTTCCCTTCATCATCTCCTTCCCTAGGACCAACTTGGGAAGGACCATATACTGTAATTCTCTTGACTCTATCAGCAGTAAAGGTTGCAGGCCTGGATTCATGGATACATCATACCCGGTTCAAGCCCTGGAAGTCAGAAACTGCTAATGAGAGTGAACAACCACCTGAATACTCCTGTGAGCCCATTGATGATTTAAAGTTTTTATTTAAAAGGAAAATGACATCCTCAGATAAGTAATCTCAAATGCTATTGCTAGTTTATTTACTAATTACTTTACCCCTTGCAGGGGAATGTAATTCCTTTCTCAGGTGGGCACAACAGTATGCAGAATTACTAAAACAAACATCCTGCTGGATATGTGAGCTGTTCCCTTTGTCCAGTAACTCTGGACTTCCTTGGTGGGTATCCCCATTTCAAGGAGATGATTGGAATGAATTACAAGGTTATATTGAGGAGACACAACAAAGCTCCACTATTTATAGATCAGCCCATCATTACAAAGTAACCGAGTGGCCAATTAATTATACTATTAGTGACCCAGGACATAATCAGATTTTCTCTAGAAAAGTTACTGAAGCGTCTCTATGGGCTTTAACCAAACCCCTGTTAAGTGAAAATAAGGGCCCAGTTATGAAAGATAATAATCACAGATATCAAAATGGTTACTTCCAGATATGGGATGAATATATATGGTTAACGCAAACCATAGGACACCTCAGTAAAAAAGCGCCCTTATGTTGGGAACAAAAAATTATTCCTATTCTAGTTGCCCCAACTCCACTAGATACTTGGGGTGGACGTCCCCTGAACAATGTGTACACATAATAACATTACAGGCCGAGGACTGGTTTGCAACAGACTGGTTCAGTTGCCCTGGAATCAGATGGGTAGCCCCCAATGGCACTCACTGGTCCTGTGGGCCCAATTTATGGCCCTGGATACCCCCTGGATGGATAGGGAGATGCACATTAGGATTTGCGTGGCAAGGCAGGAGTGTCAAAACCCTGGACAAACCTGCAAATTTACTATGTCTACGACATTGATTGTTTAGAAGTGTGTTTCACAGGTATGATCACTTGGCTTCCACTTTTATTCCTTCCATAGGGTTAGAAGACGTCATGCAACATATTGAGGCCTTGACCAAGTATACTTAATGGGCCTTAAATGATACTGCATTTGTTCTCTGTGCCTTAAATGAAGAAGTAAAATTGATGAGACAAGCAATGCTTCACAACTGGATGGCATTAGACTTTTTAACTACAGCCCAAGGGGGTACTTGTACGATTGTAAAAGTTGAATGCTGTGTGTACATCCCTAATCCGTCTACAAATATTTCCACTGTTGTTCAAGACATCAAACGACAAGTTGATGCAATGTCAGATTCTGAAACACCATGGACATTCTCCTTATCCACTCTGTGGGAGGCCATTATAAGTTCCTCTTGGTGGAAACATTACTAGTTATACTCATAATAGTACTATTGACCTTGCTGTTTGGTCCATGTGTTCTTAATTGTCTTATTATCTTTGTCTCCTCCAGACTCAAGGCAGTATGCCTACCTAAGATGACAACTCATGGAGTCTATCAAGGGCCTTTAGATAGACCCTCTGCAGAGTGACCCTGACTGCCATTACAACTACGCCCCTCTCCAGCCTGAAGAAGTCAGATCAGTCTTCACCCATTTGCCCCTCATGGCAGTTTGGGTACCTCTTCAGAGGGGGAATGTTATAGGTAGAAAAGCCAGCTAGACATATGTAGGCAGATAGATAGGGCTGGCCCTTGAAAGACTTGCAAAAAGGACATCCTCAAAGGTCAACACCATCAATGAGGAACTACACTTCCAGATAGCAGTGACCAGCAGACCTCATTCACCCGGGATGGAATGCCAAAATCTGGATCCAGCCCCTCCCTGGAATGCAACAATTGCAAATTCCCCAAACAGTGGGCCAGGACTTTGACCCACCTGGAGGAGTCTCTGGACAAGCAAGACCCTCTATGGCTTGATTTCTCATTGGACCTATTCAATCAAAAGGTTGCTGAAGTAGCTATGCTTGCCATTTATTCATTAGTTAGTCACAGTGCCCATTTCTTTCAAATCTTATTGGAAGCACCCACTGTACTCATTGGTCAATTGCAACCCATCTACTTTTTTTTGAATCTTACTGGTAGCCCCTATTTCAGACACACCTCACCTTGTGGCTTTACTCCATAAAAGCCCTCTAAAAAGTGAGGTGGGGGTTACCCACTTTCTGGGTCCCCCCTTCTGTCTCTCTTAAGGCAGAAGCTTTCTCTCTCAATAAAATTTTCCTACTTAAACCTCCGTCATTCCTAAAATTCATTCTTTGATTTTTAGAGAACATGAACTCACGTTTCAGTTGGGGAGTTAGGCCTTAACTCTCCTGCGTCAGGAGCACATCCATTTTCTGAGGGGGTTGTCAGCGCCAAGAAAGAAGAGATGAACTTGATGGGTGGAAATTCTTTCAGCAGGATCATTTGTTTCTGTTGAGGTGAGCTGATCAGTGTGGTGTGTCTGCTGCAGGTCCATTACACCTTCTGTGTGCTGCAGCTCTGCAGCAAACCTGCCATCTGAGTCTTGGGTATGTTCACTGTTCGAAGTGACCTGGGGGTCCTCACTGTGAGGCCTGGAGAACTGCACTGGGTGCTGCCCTAGCTAGTAGTTAGGATGTCTGCACTATGAATGGTGCTACCCAGCTCCCAAGATAAGTGCATCCTCATCCTGAATTACAGGATCTGAGTTGCTGCCTTGGGATGCTGGATCAGTGGTGACAAGAGCTAAACAGTCTCTGGCCTCTGGTAGCCTTCCATTGCTCCTTCTGTTAGGAATTTTCTGTTCTTTCTTTAATGATTAAGTAAGCTTTGCATAGTGGCAGTATCATAGCCAATGAGGTTTATCTAAGGCGCGATTATTGCTAATTGAAAACTTTTCCCTTAATGATTAAGTTGCTTTACAATCTTTGATAGATTTACTGACCATGCACTAATGGTAAAAGATATTGTTTTAGTGATTAAATAAAATAAAGTGACAAAGAGAAGTAACTTCTCAAGAGTAGAAAATAGGGAGATGTTTAAAGAAAAACAAAGATTTGAGCCTTGAGAGTCACAGCTAGACTTTAGCGTAAGAAGCCTGCTAATTGCCTGGAATGAAGTTTAAGAGCAGGGAGAACACATTCCATAGATTCTTAGACACTCCTTGGTAGACAAGTCTATCTCTGCATTTCCTGTGAATTAAGATCATGCTAACTGTTGATGTCTTACTACTATTTACCTTACTAATTGAAAATTCACACGTGGACACTCTAGCTAGAAATATTATAAAAGAGCACTGAAAAATAAACTCGGGGTCCTGCTCAGCTTTGACTGAGAGGCCCTCCTGATCCCATTATTTTGTCTTCTTTCTTTTCTTAGCTGCACCCTTCGACCTTGCAAACCCGCTGTTTTGTCCAGCAGGCTCTGGTAGTCCTCAAAGTTCTTAGTGTGTTAGTGTGTGTGTGAGGTAACAGACCCCAGAGAGGGAGCCTAGTGTGTCTTCCTTGGGGCACAGAGGGCACTCAGTGCATTTGCAAAAGTATAGAGGTTGTCCTAGGGCCCCTAGGTTCATGAATCACTCAGGTTTCTTAGGACAGGAGCAGGCCTGCTTGCCCAACTCAGTCTGGCTTCCTATCTGATGATGTGACCTTTGTTTTTCCCTGGATACATCTGCCACTATAGCACCCTTGAGGACATTCCTGCAGCCAGCCCCAGAACCAACAAATGAAAAACACAATAAACCACTAGTCCTGGGAATTTGGTGACCAACATGGAAACCCACTGAAAAGAGTAGTGAACAAAAACTCATGCTTGTCAGTTGGAGGTTGTGCCACTCAGGGCATTTCTCATGGTTTGACATTGGAAACATGCCAGCCTAGAGCACCTGTCCTATCAAGCCTTACAAGCTTTCCTTCTCTAGTTTGTTGGTTTCTCTCTCCCTCCCTCCCTCTCTCCCTCTCTCCCTCTCTCCCTCTCTCCCTCTCTCCCTCCCTCCCTCAGTCCCTCCCTCCCTCAGTCCCTTCCTTCCTTCTTCTCTTTCTTTCTCTCTTTTTTTTCAGGGGGTGGGGGGATTGAAATCAGGCCCTGTGCTTCCAACTAGGTGTGGTACCACTTGTGCTAAATCTCCCAGCACATTTTTTGTCTCACAGTTCAATTCAATCTGTTGGGGAAGTTGGGTGGAGATACTCCAGTCTCAGCCACTGGTGCTGGAATGACATGTGTGCCTTCCCATGCTCAGTCAACAAAAGCATTTTATTTTTTTTAACTTTCAAGATTGTTTTTCATTGGTACCTTTTATATGTGTATTATGCTCCCATGGAATACTGAGGATACATGGAACATCTTGATTCTCATTTTCCCCATTGCTCTGCCCTGCCTACAGTTGCCCACCCCTTGGATACATAAACTTTTTTTTTTTTTTTGCTATGCAATGTTTTTCCCTTCTTCACTACCCCTACCCCCACCACTGGTTTCATGGAGACTTCCTGCCACCTGGCCTAGAAGCACAAGGTCCTGAGTTCTACTCTTTTCCCTCACTCAACTCCCTGGTCCCTGGGGTGAGGGGAGTTGGCAGCCAGAATGAGCCCCAGTGAAGAGTAGATGGAGAGAAAAATTTTTCAGTCATTTTTGGAAGACTCCAATGGTTTTGGGGGATAGGGGAGACAACAAGTTTGCAGGGAATGCCACAGTGCCATCTTGAGACTAGATAATTAAACCACATGATGCCACCAGGAAAGATCCAAGTTTTCCCACATCCACCCTGGCTGCACAGGCACATGAGCCGGAGCATAGGCAATAAAAGGAAGAGAAAAAAAACCCAGAAGGCACAAACCCAACCCCTGGGGGTCTTGAGAAAGGCTCAGACTTAACAGGAAGACACCCTGGATCTGCCCTGGTCTCCATAGCAACAGCTGCAGGAATTTGGAGCCCCTCAAGTGGACACAGGGCACCCCAGTCCTGGACATCTGTTGTTTGGGTACTGCCCAGAATAGAGTCAGGTGAGGATGCCTTTGGGAACCCCTACCCTGTTTCATCCTCCTTCCCTTCACACGCTATCCCAGTGTGACTGCATTGGTGTGCTGTGCATTCGGAGCTGAGCTTCCCCACTCACCACAGAAGACTCTCCCTCCCTCACTCCTTTCTCTGTCTTCCTCTCTCCATATATAATGCTCTCTCTTTTCTCACTCTCTGTCTGTGTGTCTGTCTCTCTTCTCTCTGCCTCTGTCTCTCCCTGTCTCTTTCTCTCTCTGCCCCCAAACTCCTCAGGGCAGTGAGACCCTTGTCACTCCCTGTTCTTCTCCCACCCACATGGGTTTTTTCTTTTTTCACTCAAGGTCTCCGTTTGAAGTTCAGACTGCCTTTGATGTCTCTGAATAGTGCAGGCTGCCTCAAACTCTCAACAATTATCCTGCCTCTCCCTCTGAAGTGCTCCCATGACAGGCCATGAGCCACCACAACCACTGGCATTGTGGTATGTGGTGTTGAAAATCCTACACGGGACCGTGCACTTGCTGGGCCCACTCAGGAACCTCGGAGTTGATTTAACTGGTATATTTTACATACACGTTCTGTCATTCCTTTCTCTCTCTCTCTCTCTCTCTCTCTCTCTCTC
>PVIC010040867.1:0-16423 GCA_004025085.1 Thryonomys swinderianus
ATAGGAAATATTTATTAAGGGAAGGCCAGGGATTTAGCTCAAGTGGTACTGTAATGCCACAGAGCAAGAGATAATTCCTCACCGGGACACACAGCAGAAAGAAATTGAAAGATGGAAGTTTATTCACACGTGTGGACTCCACTTCCTAGTGAAGTGAAGCACCAAGTTGAAGCTGTGAGGGTTTTTTAAAGGAAAAACTGGTGGTTACAGAAATGGGATAGAGGGCAATCACATCATTATCTTTGCAGACCACAGCTACAAGGACAAAAGCCTGGCTACCTTAAGAGAACACCTTAACAGACCATATAGTTTTACAACTTAAAACTATCTTTAGATATATCCTACACATCCCATACATTCCGGGGACATAGTTTTATCTTTGGGAAGGATTGGGCAGGCAAGGTCGGACAAGGGCAGTGTGCAGGTAGCTAGGTAAAAGGTCATATTCCTAAAGCTTTGTCTGGCTAGGGGGAGAGGGTAACGTAACATGGAATTTGGTTTTGTGAGCTTTCGGTGCCACACCTACCTTGGAAGTACAAGGGCCTGAGCTCGATCCCCAGTATGACCAAAAAAAAAAAAAACCCAAATACTTATTAAGGGAAAGATAGCTTCTATCGCCCTTATATAGACTGAAGGACACTAGAAAGTGGGTTGCTTTGGACTTCACCTACAGGGGAGGTGCTTTTTTCTTTTCAAACAGGGTCTCAGTTTGAGTTTAGGCTGGCCTTGAACTCATTATGTAGCCCAGGCTAACATGGAACTTGCAGCAATCCTCCTGCTTCAGCCTCCTGAGTGCTGGGATTACAGGTGTGAGTCACCACACTCAGCCAGGGGAGGCTTTATAGAGCAAAATCATGAGGTAAGAATGATATAGGGAAAATAGATGTAACCCCCAAACCTGATAGATATCTGAAGCACAAGTTCATGTTCTCTAAAACTGAAGATTGTAGGAACAATGGAGGTTAGGAAAAATTTATTGAGAGATTGCTTCTAAGAGACAGAAGGAGTACCCAAAAGTGTGTTGCCCACCCCTGCCTTGCTTCCCAGGGTGGGTTGATAGGACAAAGCCATGAGATGAGGCTGGTTGAAAGTGGGACAAAACTAGAGTCAACCAGTAACATTTCAAGTACAGTCACTTAGGTAATATCGATTAAGTGGAGTTCCAGTAGGAAAGCAAATCATGGTCACCTACTAAGTGTACAAGGATTTTCAGTCAGGGATCTTTCCTGGAAGTGTTGGTTAACACCTTGGTCCCCCACCAAGTGATTGACACCTACTTAGAATATCGATCCCTGCTACTTATCCTACCTGGGTGTGGTAGTTACTGCTCCTTTTACAAGGTTGGCCTTCAGTGAATGTATTTTGATTGTCTTCCATGATGGGTCCTTGAGGGCTGCCCCTAACTGCCTACAAAGCATCTAATTAACTTACCTATCTAGAATGGGTATGAAATCTTGAGGTGATTATAAGGTGGGACAAAACTAAGGTCAACCAATAAAATTACAAGTATAGTCCCTTAGGTAGTATTGACCCGTGGGTAAGGAAGACGTGCAAGAAACAAAGACCTTTAAAAAAAAAAGAATTTATCATGATAGATTTTGTGAAATAGGAAACATTCAGAGGGAATGTAGTAGGGGAAAGTAATGAGGGGAAAGAATAAATATGATTTAGAAATAAAAAGAAAATGTATATAGGGGGGCGGGGTTGTGGGTGCATAGGGATATGGGTATCATATACTGGTACAAATTCCCCAAGGTTGCGTGTGATTGTGAGTTGTATATAAAATGTACCAATAAAGAATTTGATTTTTTAAAAAAAAAGACCTTTCCTGGAAGGAGTCAGGCACCTTTCCTGGAATGGATGAGTTATGGTCTTGGTCCCCACCCTGCTGATTGATGCCCATTTAAAATATCACTGGCAGAGCCAGGTGTGGATCAGCCAAGAACCCTGAAAATAAATAACCATTGTCTTGAAAGCCTCTTTCTCTGGGCCTGCATCCCAGTCTGAATCTCTAATATCTAAGATCTAACTGCAGGGCTGGAGATTTAACGCAATGGTTCCAGCGTCTGCCTAGTGAGAGCAAGGTCCCTGGTTTGATCCCCAGTAACCACATACAATACCGGGTGTGGTGACTCACGCCCACCAGCAATCAGCACCGCATACCACAGTGGGGGGGTGGGGGGCTTGGTGGCTAACACCTGTAATCCCAGCACTTGGGAAGCAGAAGCAGGAGTTCTGCTGAGTTCGAGGCTTGCCTGGGCTACATAGTGAGCTCAGGGCCAGCCTGAACTACAAAACGAGACCCTGTCTCAAGAAAAAATAAATAAATAAATAAATAAATAAATAAATAAATAAATAAATGAGAAGTCATGGCAAAGGTTTCCAATTTCCTCATCTTTTCCAGACATCTTTTACCAATGTGGTGAGTCTGGTCATCTAGCCAAAGACTGTGATCTTCAGGAAGATGCCTGCTACAACTGTGGTAGAGGTGACCACATTGCCTAGGACTGCAAGGAGTCAAAGAGAGAGCCAGTGCAGTGCAGCAACAACTGTGGTGGACCAGGCCATCTTGCTCACGACTGTGACCATGCAGATGAGAAGAGTGGAGGGTTTAGATATATTCGGAAAGACTGCACCAAAATGAGTAGGTGTGGTGAGACTGGTCATTTGGCCATCAATTGCAGCAAGACAAATTGTTATGCCCAAGTCCCACCAAGACAATCTCTCAGGACGTGACATGATCTTTAAGTCCAACCAAGGCTTTATTACTCACTTGAGGGCCACCCTTCCATTCAGAAGAAGGCACCCACTCAGACTAACACACACTATTTAAAGGCAAAATTTACTACCCCCCACACCTGTTACCAAGAGGTTTTTATGCAGAAATGATTAGATAATTCTATTGTTGAAGTGCAGAAGCGAGTCATTACAGAAGCCAACAGCAATGATTAGATCATTGGTTGCTATAGAACAGTACATTTTAAAAATATACAATCTGCAGTTGCATGCATCAGTTGAGTAGACAGTTTCCAAGGAGACAGGTTCTGGGTTCACAGAGAGGTTACAGGACACAAATGGAGGTCTTTAACAAAATGGCTGTTTTTATGTCAAGTTGGGTATTACAAAATGAAGTAAACCATTATTGCTGTGGTAAGTCAGGGGATCTTGGACAGGAGTTCATGATGGAGACCATAGTCTAATTATTTTCCTTTGTCCCCCTGGTTTTACTGATTGATGGTTGTATTATTTTCTCTGAATCCTCTTCAGTGGTGAAAGGTTAGCAGATAGAAGCTACTCCTGATGCAGGGGAGCAGGGTTTAGCTCCCAACCTGAAACACGAGTTCATGTTCTCTAAAATTGAAGAATGAATTTTAGGAACAAACGGTGGAGGTTAGAGTAGGAAAAATTTATTGAAAAAGAAAGCTTCTGCCTAAGAGAGGTAGAAAGAGGAACCCAGAGAGGTGGGTAACCCAGAGACGCTTTTTCCAGGGGAAATTTATGGACCAAAATCATGAGGAGGGGTGAGCCCAGAAGAGGGGGCTGCCACTAAGATTTAAGAAGGTGGACAGACTACAATTAATCAATGAGTACAGTAGGGGCTTCTGATAAGATTCAAAAGAAATGGGCAAACCATAGTTAAGCAATGGGTTCACAAGTGCAGTTGTTTTAGCAACCTTGATTAAATGGGGTCTAGTGAGGAATCAAGTTGTATAGGGTTTTTCTTGTCAGGAGGCTTCTTATGCTATGCCTCAGTCATGATCCCCCAAGGAAGACCAGTGCACCCCTGTAATGAACAAGAGCACTTTTATCAGCACAGCATGCAGTGGGTCTACTGATATTGGACTGGAGACCCAGAAGCATGGCTACCGGACCTTTTTAAGGGCATTTCAGGTTACACACAGGAGGGGAACCTAAACCTTCTAGTGATTGGCTAACAGTTTGATCTATCATACTTATCGGGTGGTCATTGGTAGAGTAACAGGAAATACAGAGTCATCTTGTGGGAGGGTTAACAAAGGAAACCTTTGGAGGGAACAGTTCTGGAGGTTAGCCCACAGGTAAGTTATGTGAGCTATGTCCCCTTCAGGCTTACCAGGAGATCGCTGTTACTTGGCAACCAGCAAGACCAGGGACCTTATCGGTTTCTTAAAGTTGTTCAGTGAACCTTACACAATTAGCACAATTAGCAAGTTGTCACAAGTTGTTTTTACATATTATATATCACATTTGCATAGGATGTTTTTACAAAGTACAAAATTTGTTCACAGTGTAAACATCAGATGGGACTGACTTATAAAATGAAGATTCTTTGGTCCCAACAGTTACCCGGGATCAAACTTGGGACCTTAAGCTTGCTAGACAGGTGCCGGCACCACTGAGCTAATCTCCAGTCCAAAGGGCCTATTTTTCTTAGAAGAAGCTACACAAATTTACACTAAAATGAAATTTTTATTTTATTTTTTTTTAGACAGGGTCTCACTTTGCAGTTCAGGCTGCCCTGAGCTCACTATGTAGCCCAGGCAAGCCTCGAACTCAGCAATCCTCCTGTCTCTGCCTCCCAGGTGCTGGGATTACAAGCATGAGCCACCACGCCTGGCACTAAAACCAATATTTTGTTGAACCACCTCCTGCACCATCACTTGGGAAATCACCTGTCCACTATCAGTCAACTTTAGCTCCCATACCCCTGCTTGGGTGGCTTCCCCTACTTCCCATGTTAAACTTACAGTTAATATGACAAACAATCAAATTAAGTCTCTTCTTTTAGTCTTATCCTTTGGTCTCCCAGCTCACTGAGGATCTTCCATCTGTCGTTCTTCCTGGGAACAGCTTTTATACGGGAATGATAGA
The DNA here is from genome assembly GCA_004025085.1 of Thryonomys swinderianus. NCBI lineage: Eukaryota > Metazoa > Chordata > Mammalia > Rodentia > Thryonomyidae > Thryonomys > Thryonomys swinderianus. The sequence continues at coordinate 4,852 of PVIC010040867.1, forward strand.
TCCAGGGAGTCACCCAAGCTACCTTGAGGGCCCTCGGTGTGATGAGGATGATCACAGGGAAGGCTCCCCTTCAGCGCAACTCAAGGGTCTTAGTCAAGTGTCACTTGACCAGAGCAGGATCTCTGGGCTGGAAGGAGTGGGCCAAGACGTCACTGAGGGTCTTGGGCCTTGTATCCTAGATCGACTTTTGGAACTCCTGCTGGAGAAACTGAAGGGCTTGTAAAGATTTAAGCAAGACATGGTTGGTGCATTCAGAAGCATATTCCAAGTTAACCTTTGCCAGCAGAGGTGGGGGCCTCCCACAGAGTGTCTCAAAAGGGGGCCGATTGGCTACATACAGAGTACAGCGGGAGGGAAGGGAGAGTGGGCCAACTCCCACCAGTTTCCAGTACAAATTTAGTTAAGGTCTCTTTCAGGGTCCTATTCTTTCTTTCTATTTGCCTTGAGTTCTGCGGCCTATAAGCACAATGCCGTTTCCAATCAATGTTTAATGTGCGGGCCACCAGTTGACACACATTAGCCGTGAAGGCTAGGATATTGTCGGACCCCAGAAGTCAGAGGAGGCCAAATCAGGGAATGAGCTCCTAACTCACTGTTCTTGCAGTTTCCCCTCGGGTGGGGTGAGCTCTGACCCATCTAGAGTCAGTCTCTACCCAAACTGGCAGATACCCACTGGGTTTGACCTCAGTGAAATCCAGTTCCCAATATTACTCCAGATGCTCACCTCGCTGTCTGTTTCCTTCCACCTTCAGGCTCAAGATCGCATTGACTTTTTTTTTTTTTTTTTTAGACAGGGTCTCGCTTTGTAGTTCAGGCTGGCCCTGAGCTCACTATGTAGCCCAGGCAAGCCTCAAACTCAGCAATCCTCCTGTCTCTGCCTCCCTAGTGCTGGGATTACAGGCGTGAGCCACCACGTCCGGCAAGATCGCATTGATTTTTGCACAAGCTTGACATCTGGAACACACATCCTGAACTAGAGCAGTTGGTTCTGGGATAAAAAGCTTTTTATTCACCAAAGATTTAGTTTTCTTTCCCCTACGTGGGTGAGGTGGCGTATCTATCTGCTGAAGGAGGTGCCTGCAGACCAGACGCGGCAAACAAACTTGACTATTTGACCATCACCATCACCCCGGTCTATTTTTATTGCTCTGAGCGCTGCATTTTCTTTTTCTTCTTCTTTGGAATATTGGGGCTCTGAGGGGAGTTTAAAGAGGTGCTTGAGGGGATGAGCGAAAGTTTTCCCCACTGGTTCTTGGGCAGTTTGGCATGTTACTTGGTCCGTGCACTGGCTACCAACAAGGGAGGGAGTCCCCCTTCCAGTGGCCTCTGCAGTGAATGATGGCAACTGTTTTCAGTGGCCAGTTTTCTATCAGCTCGAGGGTCTCGTCTTTGTGTTTAATATTCTTTGCTCTCAAAGCAAGCAGCCCTCGCTGTCTGTAGATTTCTCCATGTACATGCACGGTCGCAAAGGCATACCTGCTATTGTTGCAGCAAAGGGAACTTGAAAGTACTTGAGAAACTCAGAACTTGGGATTTAAAAACAAACAAACAAACAAACCTTTTATTTGGAGCAAGGATCAGCCATGGAGGGAAACGAGTCCCTTTCTGTTGGACTGACCACCCGTTTCAGTTTTCCCTGCAGTTTTATAGATGACAGGGAAGGGTAACCTTTAAGACCACACATTCTACTTACATATCTGCAAGTCAGCTAGCAGGACTTTATCAAGGCTTAGCTAGTTACCATGCTTACAGGTAGTTAACTTTTTTTCTTGGGGGAGGTGTTGATTCTAACAGACAGATGAGGAAAAGGGGAGGGAGCAGGAATGTCATCTTTTGCTACAAGAAGGTGTGCTACATCAGGGGAGTGGAGGCAGGAAGCAGGCTCCCAGGGAGGATTGATTTTACAACATTCACACAATAAAGCAGTCAGGGGAACAAAGCTCCACAAGGTAAAACAAACAGCTAAATAAGGCAGAGGCTATTAACAGCTACTACTTATGTCAGACTAAAACAATTCTCCATTTCTGTGACATTTGGTGGGTGCCAGTTAGGGTGTCCACTGATGCAATTTAGGATTTCTATGACACTGTGTAGATAATGGCGGTTTTCTTCCAGTCACAATGCTCATGTGAGGGTGATTAGCTCTGCTTTTTGTGCTGACATCCGGTGGCCTAAGGTTTGTGCCCACCGTATTTTCCCTTCAACATCCACTACGGCTGCCCCCAGATCCCTCGTTCACTGTTTCATGCAGCTGCTTCCAACTGTGAAGAAGGTCTCCTCAGCTTCAGGTAAGGGAACATCATGGAGATCAGGTTGAGTGCCTGTCACGTGATCTAAGACCTCCTGGCAAACATGAATCGGCATGTGCAAGTCCGGATTGGGAGCAATGTTGCAGGATTGAGCGCGGCTGTCTGCAAACTTGATTCTGGATTGATCTATCAGCAGGGCTTGATACTATGTCAGTCTAGCATTTGAGAGCCATCATTCTGACCCTCCTTAGAGCATTGTTATCACCACGTGAGGGATGGTTATAGTCAGTCCTTGGTTAAGACTCTCACCAGCTTGGCTGGCTGCTGCAGCTATGGCTTGGAGGCAGGTTGGCCATCCGGTAGCCACAGGGTCTAACCTCTTGGACAGGTAGGCCACTGGGTGATTCCAAGGGCCTAACGCCTGTGTTAGGACCCCCTTGGCTACCTCGCTTTTCTTCACCACAACCAGAGAAAGGCCTTCCAATATCAGGGAGAGCCAAATTCGGCACCATAATGAGGGCCCTTTTCAGAACTTCAGAAGCAAGCTGCTCAGTCTCTGTCTCCACCTGCTATCGCTGCAAATTTCTGTGAATCTCAAATTCCATAACATGCAGTACCCTCACTGCCCCCAGGAACTCTCATACTTGCCCTTTTGTTGTTGGGGCAGGATCTGCAGGACAGCTTGTTTTCTTCTCAGTGGTAGTTGTTGGAGTCCTCCTTGCAGTTCATAGTCTAGGTAAGTCACCCACGGAGTACAAATCTGGGCCTTTTTGGCTGAGACTCAGTAGCCTAATTCTTTTTTTTTTTTTTTTTTTTTTTTTTTGAGACAGGTTCTCACTTTGTAGTTCAGGCTGGCCCTGAGCTCACTATGGTGCCCAGGCAAGCTGCTGCGAACTCAGCAATCCTCCTGTCTCTGCCCCCCCCCCCCCAGTGCTGGGATTACAGGTGTGAGCCACCACGCCCAGCATTGTGGTATGCGGTGTTGATTGTTGGTGGGCGTGTTTCCATGCCCAGCATTATATGTGGTTACCGGGGATTGAACTCAGGTCCTTGCGCTTGTGAGGCAGGCGCCAGAACCACTGAGCTAACCCTCCGGCCCAGTAGCCTAGTTCTTGCAGGAGACCCAGCAGGTCATGGGTCACCTTTAAGAAGTGTGGTTTATCTTTAGCTGCAATCATAAGTCATCCATGTGTTGGAGCAAGGTGATTTAGGGGTGGACAGTCCGCAATGGTGCCAGGTCTCTGTTCAGGGCCTCATCAAAGAGTGTGGGAGCATTTTTGAATCCTTGTAGGAGCCTAGTCCTTGCAAGATGCCCAGAGAATGGTCCCATAGAAAGATCCATTCAAAGGCAAATAAGGGTTGGCTTACTTCAGCCAAAAGGCTGAAGAAGGCTTTTTCTCTTTTTCTTTTTTTGAGACAGGGTCTCACTTTGTAGTTCAGGCTGGTCCTGAGCTCACTATGTAGCCCAGGCAAGCCTCGAACTCACCAATCCTCCTGACTCTGCCTCTTGAGTGCTGAGATTACAGGTGTGAGCCACCATGCCCGGCTGCTATAGCTTCTTTGGGTGAGTTGCAGTTATTATAAACCTTTTGGACTATGCTCAGGATCTCAGACCCCTTCTTTCCCTCAGACCCTTCTTTTTTTTTTTTTTTTTTTTTTGCTTTTTGGAGACAGGGTCTCGCTTTGTAGTTCAGGCTGGCCCTGAGCTCACTATGGTGCCCAGGCAAGCCGCCGCGAACTCAGCAATCCTCCTGTCTCTGCTTCCCGAGTGCTGGGATTACAGACGTGAGCCACCACGCCCAGCATTATATGTGGTAACTGGGGATCAAACTCAGGTCCTTGCGCTTGCGAGGCAGGCGCTGGAACCACTGAGCTAACCCTCCGGCCCTCCCTCAGACCCTTCTAATTTTTTTTTTCTTTTTTTGAGACACGTCTCACTTTGTAGTTCAGGCTGGCCCTGAGCTCACTATGTAACCCAGGCAAGCCTGAAATTGAGCAATCCTCCTGCCTCTGCCTCCCAAGTGCTGGGATTACAGGTGTGAGCCACCACACCCAGCATTGTGGGGTGTGGTACTGATTGCTGGTGGGTGTGAGCCACAACGCCCAATATCATATCATTGTATGTGGTTACTGGGGACCTTGCGCTTGCTAGGCAGGCGTCAGAACCACTGAGCTAAATCTCCAGCCTAACCCTTTTAATTTTTGTAATTCTTTTTCTAATGTCTGAGCCCACCTGCAAAACAAAAAGCCAGATTAATAGGTGCAGCATTTTCTGAGGTATCTGGATTGATAGGGTATAGACCTTGTAGTCTTATAAAAGTCTTTCCAGAAAAGTCCCTGGGGACTCTCTTTTACCCTGTTCAATTTTGCTTACCTTGCTCAAGTTGGTTGGTTTTCAAGTCGCCCTACAGAGTTCCCCTAAAAGGTGCTGAAAGGCGAAAGTTGATCAGACTCCTCTTACCTGCAGCTGTATTAGGGTCCCATTAGGGTCTCTTGGAAAGAACAACTGTGTCAGCCCTCTGTTGATAGACCTGGGTTCCAGGTGCTACATCAGGGACATTTTCCAGAGCCACCTGATGGCCTCCTGAATGACGTGATCTCTCTCCTCTGTGGTAGAGGGTGTGGAAGAGCTGTTGACAATTATCCCAGGTGGCCATGGGTATGGAAGATGGTCCCAAGGAGAGATATTAGTGCCTGAGGTTTTTCAGAAAAGGGGGAATTTGATGTTTTCAGTTATTAAACAGGTCATTTGTGGAGAAGGGCACATACACAAATCTGCCACCCAGTTCAACCTGTTTAAGAGGGAACAGGAGGAAGAAAACACTAGGCCCAGCTGGTTCTCCCCATATGGCTGGCCAGATAAGGTGTGAGCTGGAGAAGCCACCTCCTCAGAGGAGGAATCAAGGGGTGCACTGGCCTCTGCAGGGGGAGTCAGGATGGGCATCTTGAAACAGATCTTTGTGGGGAGGTCATCCTCAGTAATCATCTTCCTCAGGATTTCCTGAAAAACCCCTTTGACAGGTTTGGCTACACAAATTTTACAGAGAGCTTTTGGGTGCAGAGCTTTCCTCCCTCTAAATTTGTTTCCCAAGTCAATGGAGCAATGCCAGATCCACAAAGAGGGGTCCGTCAAGAGGTTAACCCAGATGTCAATGTATGGAAACTGATCAGGATGTCGATGGCGCCCCCTTTAGTTCCTGTCACTTCCTTTCCAAACTTCTCTGGGAAGGATGAAGTCAAAGGACCCTTTGGCCACCCAACACCAAAAGAAGGCCACTCAAGTTGACAGAAGGTTCTCAGTTTTCCCTTGGGAAACTTTATCCCAAATTCATCTTCCCTGCCAGGAGTATAGGGCTTATTAAAATTCTTTAAAACACACCCCAGGGGGATTGAGGGTCTCGATAGCACAGTTCCCATCTCAATCATTCTGCAAAGCCAAATTGTTAAGGGCACACAGAGCGAGCAACAGACAGAAAGACTGAGACAAACACAATTCTGTCCTTATTATGGCCCTTAGGGTCAAAAGGATATGCAGACCCAGTGGGACACTTCTGCCATTGTGGTAAGGGCCCAGGCAATGGAACTAGTGCTGTGTCCAGCTTTCCAATTGCCTCCCAGAGAGCTCTGATATCAAATCCAAGAACCATAGACATCTCGCCTGAGGCCTTCCAGATAAAAACCTTCTCCTTCTTGAGTGCAGTTCTCTTGTCGTCGTCCCTTACCGAGTCTGAGCCCCTGGGCCCTGATAACCTGCCAAGGTGGCCTCCCAGGCCTGTCTTGGACTCTGGCAAGGAGGACACGAGCAAGAGACTCCCTTGGGGTCAAGATGTCTGGTAATCTTGCTGGGACCTCCAAAAGTTGTCCCCAGGAGTCAAATTATAGCCAGAGCCAAGACCACCACTGAAATAAAAAAAGGAGTTTATTGCTGTTATTATAGGTAGAAAGGCCAGCTAGACATATGTAGGCAGATAGAGAGGGCCGGCCCTTGAAAGACTTGCAAAAAAGAGGATCCTTCTGAAGGTCAACACCATCAATGAGAAATTACACTACAGGCCTCATTCTCCTCCTAGGATGAAAAGTCAAGGTCTGGATCCAGCCCCTCCCTGGAAGACAGTAATTACAAAATCCCCAGGTAATGGGCAGGACCTTGAACCACCTGGAGGAGTCTCCTGACAAGCAAGACCCTCTAGGGCTCGATTTCTCATTGGACCCTATTCAATCAAAAAGTTGCTGAAGTAACTATGCTGGTCATTTACCCATTGGTTAGCCACGGTTTGCCCATTTCTTTCAAACCTTATTGGAAGCCCCCACTGTACTCATTGGTCAATTGTAACCTGTCTACCTTTTTTGAATCTTATTGGTAGCCACCTATTTCAGACCTGCCTCACCTCGTGGCCTTGCTCCATAAAAGCCCTCTATAAAAAGTGAGGTAGGGGGTCACCCACTTTCCGGGTTCCCCCTTCTGTCTCTCTTAAGGCAGAAGCTTTCTCTCTCAATAAAATTTTCCTACTCAAACCTCCGTCGTTCCTAAAATTCATTCTTCAATTTTTAGAGAACACAAACTTGTGTTTCAGGTGGGGAGTTAGGCCTTAACTCTCCTGCATCACTGGCACAATTTATAACAATCCTCCTGCCTCTGCTTCTTGAGTTCTGGTATGATAGACATAAGCCACTATGCCCAACATTGTGTTGTGTGGTACTAGGGGTCGAATTTGGAACCTTGCATTTTCAAGGCAGACGCTGGAACCACTGAGCTAAATCTTGGACCCTTAATTGAATCTTTTACTGGTACATTTTATACACAAGTCATCATAACACACAACATTAAGAATTTGTACCAGTATATGTCATGATTTAATTCTCATTTTCCCCCATTTCCCTGCCCACCCTACAATCCCCCCTTTATAGTGTGGACTAAACAACTCAGGGCTTTCTGAAAACACAGGTAGCAGCAGCAGTTGACACCCTGCAAGTTCACAGTTAGAACAAAAACTGTTTTGTTTTTGTTTTTGTTTTTTGAGACAAGGTCTCACTTTGTAGTTCAGACTGGCCCTGAGCTCACTATATAGCCCAGGAAAGCCTCAAACTCACAGCAATCTTCCTGCCTCTGCCTTTTGAATGCTGGGTCTACAGGCATGAGCCACCATGCCCGGCATTGTGGTATGTGGTTATCGGAGAGTGAACTCAAAACATTGTGCTTGCTAGGCAGATGCCGAAACCACTGAGCTAAATCCCTGCCCCCCCAATATATATATATATATATATATTGCAAAAGAATTACAGAAGCTAATTTAGTGGTTAGGGTAGGTGGGATTTTCTCATGATCTACAGCTGAGGGTCAGTTACAGTTTAAACATGGAGTCTAGATTGTTGTCTTAGGTCCCCCAGAATATACAGTAGTTAGTCCTGCAGAAAAGGACAGTTGAAAATGTGCTCTGGGCCTAAAGGTGGAGCTCGGTGTGAGAGCACCTGATTAGTTTGTATGAGGTTCTGGACTTCATCTTCAGATAGACACGTAGGCAAGCACGCTGTCACATGCACTCACTGTTGTGGAGTGAGTCTGAGGGGTGAGAAACCCAATGAACTGCTTATGTCCTCGCAGGAAATGTGCCTGAAAGAAGCCCTTTCTTTTTAGTGTTGGTGTTTTGATTTGTTGAGACAAGGCCTGACTACATAGTCCAGGCTGGCATGGAACACACAGCGATCCTCCTGCCTCAGCGACCCAGTGCTAGTATCACAGGTGCACACCACCAATCCGAAGTAGAAGCGGTTTCTACTGGATCACCTGCTAACCAAATTTAGTGTCACTCAGGGGCCAAGGGGCGGGACAATGAATTTGTCCAATTGGGCTTGGCGGTGGAAGCGTGCAGGAAGTACTGGGCATGCGCCGTGGGCGTGCCTGTCCCTGAAGTTGGGTCTCTCAACGTCCTAATACTTAGCGGCGCTATTCTCAGGAGTGCTAAGGGCTGCTGGGGAAGACGGAAGCGCCGGCGGCTGGGAGATGGCGGTGGTGAGTGCGGGGCTGGAGGAAGCAGGCTGTGGGCACCGCGGGCCGCGTGACGCACCCGGCCTCCGCGCGCTCCGGGTCCGCAGTCGGGGTCGTGCTCGGTCCCGGTCCCCTCCGTCTGCGCGGGGCTGGGCAGGCACCAGGGTCCGGGTCCCGTCGGTCCCTGCGCGGTGACGCGGCCCCTGCGGCCCCTCTCTGGGCAGCTCTGCCGCGGGGCGCGCGTCCCGGCCTGTGCGACCCGGGCGGTGGCGGCGCCGACGTGCGTGGTTCCGCGTTTGGGGCCCTCGGGTCGGGACCTGCGGGTCAGAGCGCGAGCTCCGGGCGGAGGCGCGGGCGGAGCGGGCTCTGCGGCCAGGGCGCGAGCGCGGTCCCGGCTCTGCGCGGAGCTCTGCGCTCCCCCAGCTGGGGAGTCTGCGGACGGCTGGAGTTTTCCTTCTGATTCCCTTATGAAATACGCCTGGCCTCTATGTTAGTCTCCTTGGTTCTTGGGAGTTTTATTCTCTTGTGTAAATACGTACGATTACAGTTGCGTGGGGGAAAGATAGGAACAGATTAGAAGACATTAATGCCAGGAAACACTCCACCAAATACCGTGGGAAAAAAAAAAAACAGATTTCGCCTTTTCCGCAAAGAGAACCTGAAAATGGCAAGATTAGGGTATTTTAGTATTATTTTCTGGCATACATTTGTGTGTGTGTGTGTGTGTGCGCGTGCAGCAGAAATTCAAACTCAAAACCTCGTGCTTGCCAGACAGGTGCTGTGCTGCTGAACTAAATACCCAGCCCTTGCTTTTAAGTTTTTGTTTTGTTTTTGTTTTGTCTTGTTTTGTTTTGTTTTTTGAGACAGGGTCTCGCTTTTGTAGTTCAGGCTGGCTCTGAGCTCACTATGTAGCCCAGGCAACCCTCGAACTCAGCAATCCGCCTGTCTCTGCCTCCCGAGTGCTGGGATGACAGGAGTGAGTGACCACGCCCAGCATTGTATGTGGTTACGGGGATCGAATTCAGGACCTTGCTCTTGCGAGGCAGGTGCCGAAACCACTGAGCTAACCCTCCGGCCCATTTTCAAGATATTTTAAACAGTGCTGTGAGACCCAACTTGACATAAAGACAGCCATTCTGTTAAAGACCTCACTTTATATCCTGTAACCCCCCTGTGAACACAGTACTTGTCTCCATGGAAACTCTCCACCTCTAGCCGATGCGCGCAGTCGCAGATTGTACCCATTCCATAGTAACAGGAAATGCTTTTAGTTTACACCCATTTCATAGTAACAGGATGTGCTAATTGCCAACTGTGCTAACCATTGCTATCTTGGTTTCTCTAACTCGCTTCTGCAGGCAGAAACCTCCTGATAATGATCTAGTGGGTTTTGCCTTTAAATAGTGTGGCTCATTTCAGCCCTGGCCTACCTCCGTGGCCAGTATCCGGCTGGTGAAAAGCTCTTAGATGGACTTTGAGGTCGTGTCATGTCCTGAGAGATCGTAGCTCGGTGGGACTAAGGCCCAACAGTGCTACTTCCTTGGATCCCGGGCCCTCACTTGTGCAAGCCAAGCCTTGTACCACTAAACGACATCACCAACCCATAAATTCTTATTTTAAGTAAGATGAAATCTCTAAAAGGAAAGATACACACATCAAAATTCCGGCATATTAAGGAGCTGGTTTCAAAACTCAATGTGTAGTCTGTTCTGAATAATATCACGTATTGTTAGAAAGGAAGCAAAAATAATGATATCACTTGTAATTTTAATAATGTTAAGATGTTATTTTATATTTTGTGGCTTATTCTGTTGGTTGGGTTGGTTGGTTGGTTGGTTGGTTGGTTGGTTTGGTTCTTGTTTTTGAGTGAGGGATCTCTATAGTCCAGGTTGGTGCTGCACTCACTATGAGGTCTAGGAGGGCCTGGAACTCTCTCAAGGATCTTACTGCCTCAGCCTCCCAAGTGCTAGGATTACAGGTGTGCACCGCCATGCTCAGTCGACTGGTTTAGAACAGTTTGCAGAGAGGCTGAACTTTTTTTTTGAGAAACTGGGGATTGAACTCGGGCCCTTGTGCTTCCAAGGTAAGCGCAGTACCATTTGAGCTAAATCCCCAGCCCTGAAGCTGAACTTTTAAAAAGTAAATTAATTAAGCTAGTTTGGTGGCTCATGCCTGTAATCCCAGCACTCAAGAGGCGAAGACAGGAAGATTTTAAATATCATAAACAGCTGGGGATTTAGCTCAAGCGGCCTGAGTTCAATCCCTGGTACCTCAGGAAAAAAAAAAAAAAACATAAACACAGCTTAAATAACCAGACTGACAGACCCAAAAGCATGTAAGACACATAAAACAGTTATAGTCAGTCAGTTTTAGATTAATTGGCATACCAGGTTACAATAACTTTTTCCTCTCATTTTTCCCCCCAACTTTTTTTTTTTGAGACAGGGTCTCACTTTATAGTTCAGGCTGGCCCTGAGCTCGCTATGTAGCCCAGGCAAGCCTCAAAGTCACAGCAATCCTGCCTCTGCTTCCTGAGTGCTGAGATTACAGGCGTGAGCCACCATTCCCTGCATTGTGGTATGTGGTACTGATTGCTGGTGGGGTGAGTCACCATGGCCAGTATTGTTGTATGTGGTTACAGGGATTGAACTCTGGACCTTGCGCTTGCTAGGCAGGCCCTGGAACCACTGAGCTACCACTGAGCTAAATTTTGCGGCCCTATTGTTTGAGTTCTTAAAGAGCCACCACAGCCTCACACCCCCAAACCCCATACCAGGGATCAAACTCACACCCCCCAACCCCCATACCAGAGATCAGTTTTAGAGTTATTTTTCTTTCTTTCCTTCTTTCTCTCTCTTTCTCTTCTTCCTTCCCTCCCCTTCCCTTCCTTCCTTCCTTCCTTCCTTCCTTCCTTCCTTCCTTCCTTCCTTCCTTCCTTCCTTCCTTCCTTCCTTCTCCCTCCCTCCCCCCCTCTTTCTTTCCTTTGCCACTGAGCTAAATCCCTGGCCCTAGACATTCTTTTTTAGAGCGAGATGGAATCTCACGGTTGTTTTTTTTTTGGTTTTTTTGAGACAGGGTCTTTTCATTTGCATCTCTCGAATGACCAGAGATGTTGAGCATTTCTTCATATGTTTCTTGGCTGCTTTGATTTCTGCCTCTGAGAAGTGTCTGTTCATTTCAGTTGCCCATTTTTGAATTGGGTCTTTAAACTTGGGGAGGCTGATCTGTTTGAGTTCTTTATATATTGTCGATAATAGCCCTTTGTCTGATATACACAGCTAGTAAAGATTTTTTCCCATGTTGTTGGTTGTCTTCTAGCAGTGCCAGCGACTTCTTT
>PVIC010040868.1:0-16761 GCA_004025085.1 Thryonomys swinderianus
GTTTCAAAGAGCTTGACTCATCAGAACATGAATTTTTTTTTCAATGACTTCAAAAACTCCTGTGAGTTTAAATCTATTGATGTGGAATATAATACAAAATTGAAACATACCTAAAATGCTTTAGATTTAGAAAACAGTACAAAGTAGGATTCTGAGTTTAAAAAAAAATTATGAAATAGGGATGAAGCCACTTAAAACTACAGGGGTAAGGCCTTGAATTGTGGCTTGTGTCTGGATATCTGCCCAAATGTCATGAAGTAGTTTTTGTAGGTAGTTAAATCTTGAATGTGTGATACTAAGATTCAGGGTGTGTGATTAGGAATCCACTGCAGGTGAGTGGTGTAGCACCACTCTAATCCTGGTAGTCTAACTAAGATGAAAAGAACACAAAAGGCAATGTTAAGATCTTTCATTGCTTTTGTTACTTTGTGCGAACCATATTGTTCCTCATCACCAATGCCTGTTTACTAACTCTCTTTTGGAGCCATCCAATTATGAACTGAAACCTCTAGGAAGTATAAGTTAAAAAAAAAAAAAGACAATTTTCCTTTTAACCTTTGGTGCTGGGTAGTTTGTCTCAGCAACAAGAAAGAAGCAACTAATACACCTTTGACAAAAGAATATGCAGTCCTAACATCATTTTGACCTCTAAATGACTATATGATTTCATACATATGCTAAATGTCATCTAGAAGACCACATGCAATAGATATTATATAACAGGGACAAATGTAGCTGTCCTTATACCTTTTTTTTGTTGTTTTTTGTTTTTTTGAGACAGAGTCTCGCTTTGTAGTTCAGGCTGGCTCTGAGCTCACTATGTAGCCCAGGCAAGCTTTGAACTCAGCAATCCTCCTGTCTCTGCTTCCCGAGTGCTGAGATTACAGGCATGAGCCACCACTCCCAGCACTGTGGTATGCGGTATTGATTGCTGGTGGGCGTGAGTCTCCACGCCCAGCACTGTACGTGGTTACCAGGGATCGAACTCAGGACCTTGCGCTTGCGCGGCAGGCGCCAGAACCACTGAACTAACCCTCCGGCCCTGTCCTTTATACTTTGATGGAAGTAGCATTGCAATATTGACATTGAGGCACAGGTGGGAACCCAGGTGGAAGGAGCTAGGAAAGAAATATGGAAGGCATTTGGGAGCTTTGAATATGTATCTCCAGCTATGCCTCACAAGGCTCTCAGATCAGATACCTAAAGTCCTAACTGCAAAGAAATTACCCACTTTGCCTCATTTCTGCCACAAATCAAGTGTTTTTCATGCCCTAGAGTTAGGCACATTTTACCCAGAAAACTGGGAAGGTTGGTGCAGAATCTGAACAGTCTAGTTGATTATTACTTTGGCTCTTCTTCTTACTCCTCTATCTCTCAAAGCAATTTGGTAAATCCTGAGTTAGGACCACGACCCAGAGGCGATATCTCTGTCCTGAATAATCTGACAATGCTCCGAATGGGCAAGATGCCATGTTAGCAGATGGCAAAACACCAGCACCCTGGAAGGGACTAAAGTGCTCCCTGATTAATATTCATCATACTGTCAAAGAATGTTGAATTTGCAGTTTCTTTAGGCTTTATACCTGTAAATTTATGGGAATAAGTTATTTAGTTCATCTAGGAGTTCTTTTTTTTTTTAGAGTTCATTGAGTTTAAATTGAATCCAGGGAAAGTGTGAGGTTGTGATTACTTGATTTTAATATATACTGCTTTAGTGCTGTGTCCAGGGCAGGACTAGGAATTGGGTTCCACAGAGAATATGGACATGGCATGTGTAACTGCTTAATAGCACACAAGTACACAGTGGCACATCAGTACAGTGTGATGCCTGAATATATGGAAAACTCATTATCTGACCCTTAGTCTGATTCAGTGATAGTGACCAGAATGTTTATTCTTATTGCTTTGTTTTGTTTTGTTTTGTTTGAGACAGGATCTCAGTTTGTAGTTCAGGCTGGCCCTGAGCTCCCTATGTAGCCCAGATGAGCCTGCAATTCAGCAATCCTCCTGCCTCTGCCTCCTGTGTGCTGGGATTACAGACATGAGCCACTATCCCTGGCTAGAATGCTTTTTTTTTTTTTTTTTTTTTTTTTTTTTGAGACAGGGTCTCACTTTGTAGTTCTGGCTGGCCCTGAGCTCACTATGTAGCCCAAGCAAACCCGAAACTCAGCAATCCTCCTGTCTCTGCCTCCCCAGTGCTGGGATTACAAACATGAGCCACCACAATCGGCCCTGCAGTATGTGGTATGTGGTATTGATTGCTGGTGGGCCTGAGACACCACGCCCAGCATTTATGTAGTTACCAGGATGGAACTCAGGACCTTGTGCTTGCGAGGCAGTTGCTGGAATCACTGAGCTAAATCTCCGGCCCCAGAATGTATATTCTTTTTTTGTTTTGTTTTTTGAGACACGGTGTCGCTTTGTAGTTCAGGCTGGCTCTGAGCTCACTATGTAGCCCAGGCAAGCCTCGAACTCAGCAATCCTCCTGTCTCTGCCTCCTGAGTGCTGGGATTATAGGCGTGAGCCACCACGCCCGGCTGTATATTCTTATATATGTCAATTTGTTACATTTTATTTTCTTCACTGTAAAACTGCAAAATTAAGAATAAGTCTAGAATTCATTCTCAGAGCTATAAAATTATACCAAATAAACCTGTATCAATACAGTATTATTAATTTTCTTTGTTCTAATTTTTATCTTTTCACTTAAGAACTATAGTAATGGCTATAAGTATTACAATATAAAGTTCTACCTCCTTTTTTTTCCCAAGCAAGGATACCTATACCATTTTTTTCTTTTAGAAGCATTAAGTTGGTATGATGTCAGCTTGGATGTGACATAATACACTGTATTGTCTTGGAAGGAGACATTGAGGGAGTGAGGGAGGAATGAAGAGAGGAAGGAAGAGAGAGAGAGATTATATGTCTCTATTCTCTCCGTGCATTTCTGAGTGTAATGGATTAATTTTTGAGTCATCAATAAATGTTTAAAGCAATGACAGTATTTTTTTTTCATTTTGCTCCTACAGTCATTTACAGTTTGAAATTAGATCCTCTGGCATTTTGATTCTGAGAAGTTAAGGAAGAAGCGATACTACTCTAAAGCTCTTGGAAGCTGATGTGCTAGTGATGCTGCTCAGAATCAGATGGTCCTTATTACTAATAAACACAGCACCACTGTGGTGCACAAGAGGTGGAGTCAGGACGCACCTTCCTTGGGTAATAATTCCCTCTTTATCATTGTCACTGGAAGAGCTCAAGAGCATTCTAATTACCAGGAGTCTTTCCTAGCAAATGGTCATAAATGTGGAATATATTCTAATATATAGACGTACGTTATCTGAAATTTCATGAAAGGTAGTTTTTACAGGACAGCATCTGTTAGTTTTGTGGTCTTGTTAGAATGTATAATATAATTAAAATTCTAGGAATGTAAAAACCCAAAGATTTTCTTTAAGCATTACCACATTCTCATATCAAAAATACAAGCTTTATATTTCTCCATAAAATTCTGCAGCATCATTAGCAACCTAAATAAATGAAAAGGTGTTGGTGATCTTTTAAATAACAGAAAAACATTTTTTTAACTCTCAATAACTTCTTTTGAAATATTTATCCTGGTTATATTCCCCAAAGTAAAAAAAAAAATGCAATATAATACTTCCTTCAAAATTATTTTCATTAAAACTTGTTCTTACTTTATGACTATTATGAAAACAAATAGTAAACTTGCCCAATGTGAATGGGAAATGAAAAATCAAGTACATGGGCAGAGGAATTTTATAAGGCTTTCTCTATATTTTAATATTTTCTATTCATTAGTCATACCCTAATAAGATAGAAACCCTACCTAGCTCTTTATTTTGTATCATAAACATGAAGTGAGAAAATATGTGTTTTACAGTATTAAATCTTGTTAGAAAATCCAAATGCAAAGTAAATTTTTCATGCTCATTTTCAGAATAATAAAGGATCTCTATTTTAAAAAAGAAAACTTCTAAAACTTTAGGTAAAGTACTCCTATTTAGACCTGGGTTTGAAGCAACTAAATTGAAAAAAAAGTTCAACATTACAAGTGTGACTGTTTAAGTGCTCATGCTAAGATGTTTATTGAAGAGCAAAATTCTTGGAAAGAAACTGAAAAGGATCTCTGATCATTTTAAAAGACAGATTTAAAGTCCTATCTCTCTCTAAAAAATATATTTGTAAAAATAAAACATGAAACTTTAGTAACCATTGGCTGTATTTCATATTACACAACAAATGGTGTTGCTTAGTAATAACTGTTAGACATCATTTGATAAAATATACACTGCTTTTAGTTAGCTAATGATCTATAAAGAAGTTATCTCCTGATATTACAGTTGGGAACATTTCTTCCATTTTTCACCTCCTCAGAAATTATAAAATGACAGTATGTATAATTATAAAATGATAATCAATATATAGCTACAAATTGTAACATACATAATATTTCTTTTTGTAGCCACAGAACTGGAAATTTTTTTTTCTAGCAACTCTTTTTTGCTGTTGTTACGTTGTACTACTCCTTAAACTTTTTATTTACATCTACTAATTCTCCATTATCTGTTCAGTCATAATAGTTTTACCATTTTTCTAGTACCTGCACAGTATATTTGTCACTTTTGAATCCAATATGATAGTCTTTCCCCCATAGTCTGCAGCACTGTCAGTGGCACACATGTATCTTTGGCTTTAAAGGTCAGAATTGTTCACAGCATTCATAGAAAGTGTCAGAAAGGGAAAACATAGTAGTGGAGATAGCCCTTGGTAGTACACATGAAACACACATGTGAAGCATACATAACTAAAGGCATTTGCACTATAGAGTGCTAATGCCCAGTGATAAGTTTTAAATGGCTGAGAGTCTAAGAACAGTGCTGCCCAACCTATAACACACATGCCACGGAAGATTGTTGGTATCACTGTATCCTGTAAGATGTTCACCATCTCTGAACCAAACTAACAGTCAGATAATGAGTTTTGCATACATTCAGGAAGCACACTCTACTGATGTGCTGTGTGTACTTGTGTGCTATTAAGCAGTTACACATGCCATGTCCACATTATCTGTGGAACCCAATTCCTAGTCCTGCCCAGGATACAGCATGGTACATTTTTTTAATGTTCTAGATATAGGGATTTTTGCTTCCACACAAAAAAGGTGTTTATTGTCGAGAAAACCAGTGTATTAGGAAACAAGGAACTTTAAATACTTTAAACATATAATTCAAAAATTCTGTTAAATGTATAACTACCATATGTTCATAAGTATTAATTTAGGCATCAGTAATCCCCACAGTAAATAACATGTATTTGAATGTATAGGTATATTTTACTCATGTTGAAAATATAAATTATGTTGAAATACACACATTTGCAGCCTCATGGAACTTTAAATTAGTAGGAAAGACAGAAGTTGAATAAATAACTACATTTTTGAATGTCATGAAAGGACAGATTAGGCACTATGGCTTTGCCAAACTGAGCAAATGATTATATAAAGGTAGTAACTTAAATGTGAACTTTGGATAGTCATTTATGATGTGTGTATACATGTGTGAGTCCCGTGTCTTTTGATATTTCATAAATGGAGTGTCTAATTGGATTTTTGAGAGCTAGAATATTAAATATACAATAAGTAGGTTCAGAAATAGTAGGCAGATAAAAGGATAGAATTCTGTTTGAGGTAAATTGAACAGGAGGTGGAAAGCCCTGAGGATAGAATAAAGCATGACACACTCAAGCATTAAAGGGGACCCCAATTTGCTTGGGTTATAGAATATAAAGAAGATAAAATAAATTATAGAAATAGATCAAACTGAGATTAAATAGAATCTATGCTATATTATTGATTAAGTGCTATAAAATGGTAATGTCAGTGACATGCCCAGCTTTTAAACCAGACCAGGTTTTCAGAAAGGACTTCACATGGCTCAAATGTTTATTTTACCAGCTCTACTGGACTGCCCTGTGCCACGCACTTCTTTTGACCATTTCATAGAATCATTTTAGTACTCTAAAATGTAACTGCAAGTAAAGTCGAAAAAGTACTAATATATAATTAATAGCACAACATATAAATAAATATTACAAGGCCTAATTGTGGTGAATTAGAAATACTAAATATGAATAAAATTGTTTAAATCATTGCATGATTTTTTTTTTTTTTTAGACAGGGTCTTGCTTTGTAGTTCAGGCTGGCTCTGAGCTCACTATGTAATCCAGGCAAGCCTCGAACTCAGCAATCCTCCTGTCTCTGCCTCCCGAGTACTGGGATTACAGGCATGAGCCACCACGCCCGGCAATCATTGCATGATTTTATGCATGAGATGTATTGAGTTGTGTTTTCCCTTACTAAAGTGACATGCAAATATGATTTCTATTGGTGAAGAACAACCATGTATTTTTAATTATAGTGGCTTCCTGGCTATATTTATAAATGAAAGATATGCTAAATATTAAGAAAATTAGAGATAAATGTAATCTTTTTCATAGAGAATCACAGTTATATGAACTCTAGTTATGGAATCCTTGGACCCAAAAGCTCAGTTCAAGGTTCCCTTTTCCTATTGTCTCAATTTTAACAAAGAGGATCAATGATTTTCTATTTTCTTGTAGTCCAAGGAGGGGCTACCTTTTTACCAAGTCTGCCAAAAACCACCTATTAAAGACCCATGTTTATGAAAATTGTCCATGATGTCATTTTTAGTCTTACTAGATTTTAATTATTATTTTACATTATAGCTACCTTTATATATTATTTGAAACAGGAAACTAGAATTTTCTCTTCTTAATTTAACAGTGCTATTTACAAGTCATTCCACTTCTATCAGTGAATGAAACTTACAACTCTTTAAGGCTAAAGCCATACATCTAATATCACTTTACCAACTGGCTCAGTGACATTTACTGAACTCCTGGTCTCATCACCTCATTAACAAAATGCTTTAATACTGGCTCACAGTTACCTTTTCTACCTCAAGTACTGTGATCAATTCAGAAGAATTTAAAATTCTGTAGATCAGCCATGAGACATATTTTATTTATTCTTTTGACCTATAGGCAGCACATCTTAACTCTGTTCACTTCTTTCTGGTCCCCATCTTTCCTTAAGACTGTATCTTACAATCATTCATAAGTTATCTGGTCATAAAATTTTGAACATAAACATATAATCATCAGGTCACCAACTCTCATCTTTCAATTTCTCTTATCAGTTACCCTCATCTTCCTTTTCCTGATACAGGATGCCCATTTAATCCTCTTCAACTTAGTGGCAAAACATTTGTTTCTTTATTTTCCATTCGCTTTGTTTTTAAATTTTTTCATGATTAATTGAATACTTTATTGGCACATTTTTATACATGTCATACTCACATTGAACGTTCAGAATTTGTACCAGTGTATGATACAACTTCATTCTCATTTTTCCCATTCCCCTGCCTATCCCACAACTTTTCTCCCTCTATATCCATATGCTTTGGTTTATATTTTTACCATCACACTTTTCTTTCTCCTCATTACTTACCTCTATCCCCTTTTCCTTTTGAATATGTTCTATTTCACAATATCTACCATACCTTCTAGAACTCCTTTCAAACTAGAATCTCATATCAGAGAAAAGATATGGTATTTATACATCTGTGACTTAATTATTTCACTTATGAGGATGTCCTCAAGGTATTTCCATTTGAATATAAATGGTTCAAACATCATTCTTTATGGCAGAGATATACTCTATTTTATAAAGAAAAAAAAAAACCAAGCAAACAAACAAAAACCCACATCTTCTTTATCCAGTCTCTACTTGATGGATATTTGAGTCATTTCCAAGATTTAGCTATCACAAACTGAGTTGCTATAAACATGGATGCACAAATGTCTCTGTGATATAAATCTTTTATGTATATCCCTAGCAGGGGAATAGTAGAGTCAAATGGGACCTCTAGTCCTAGTTTTTTAAGGAATCTCCACACTGATCTCTACAGTGCTTGCACGAATCTACATTCCCTCACCAGTGAAGAAGGGTTTCTTCCTTCCCAGAGCCTCACCAGCAATTTGTTGATAGTTAATTTCACAGTAGCAGCCATTCTTCATGGCATGGATGAAATCTCAGTGTTGTTTTCATCTACATCTCTTGAATGACCAGTTATGTTGAGCATTTCTTCATATGCTTCCTGGCTGCTTTTACTGCTTCCTCTGAAGTGTCAGTTCACTTCAGGTGCACATTTTTGAAGTGGGTCTTTAAATGGGGGGTTGAATATTTTAAACTCTTTATATATTCTAGATAGTTGCCCTTTGAGTAACAGCTGGTAAATTTTCCCCATATAGTTGATTGTCTTTCCACTCTACTAGTTGTCTGTCTTGCTGTGCAGAGGTTTTTTAATAGGATGAGAGCCCACTAGTTGATTCCAACTGCTAGTTCTCATGCTATAGAGGTTTTGTTCATGAAATTCTTCACTAGGCCAGTGTCTCCAAGAGTTCTACCTACCCTGTTTTGCAGCAGCTTTAGAGTTTCTGTTTTAATGTTTAGGCCTTGAATCCACTTTGTTTTAGTTTAGTGCTTGGTGAAAGAGATAAGCTTACCTTTAGTTTTTGGCAGGCTAAAGCCCAGTTTTTCCAGCACCATTGTCGAATATGCTCTTTCCTCCATTGACAATGTGTGGCTTCCTCATCAAAAACAAGGTGGGTTAGTGTATCTGGAGTTGATTCTGGATCTTCTAATCTATAGCACTGATTCTCAGATCTGTTTCTTTGCTAGTATCATGCTGTTTTATCACATTGGCTTTGTAGTATTGTTTCAAATTGAGGACTGTGATACCCCCTACCATGTCCTTGCTGCCTAGAATTGCTTTGCTACTCTAGGACTTACATGGTTCCAGATGAAGGTTTGGATTGTTTTCTCTAGATCTGTGAAATATACTATAGAGATTTCAATCTAAATTGCATTAAATCTGTGTAGTAGTAGTAGTGTATAGCATTTTGACAGTATTGGTTCTTTCTACCCAGGCACAAGGGATGTTTTTCCCTTTTCTGATATCTCCTTCAATCTCCTTTTTCAGGGTGCCATAGTTTTCAGAGTAGAAGTCCTTTTAGATTCAGCTCCTCTTATACAGTCTCAACTTTCTTCTTCCATGTTGTCTTCATATCTCAGTTTTCAGGCAGTGTCTGCTCTCTACCTTCATCAAAGGACATTCTGGCTCCTGAGTGATGTTGGAGCAAAAAGTAACCTTGGAAATTATTTACACTGACGGGGGGTCCCACTGCAACTAGCCAGGAGGAGGCTCTCAATAGTTCTATGATTTCCTTAACTGTCCTCTCTTCTGCTCTCAAAGGAAATTTTCATTTCATCGCCTCCCTATTTCTCTCAAATTGTCAAATACAACCTTAGTTTTTATGGGAAAAATATAAGAGAATAGATGGCCATTCTTTCACACCCTAAATAACCTATATTGCATTTGCCACAAGCTCATTCACTATTCCTTCTACAGTGAGAGTGATTCTCCACGTTGTAAGAAGAAATATTTTCCATTATGGGCAAAGTTTTTCATCTTGTTTCAAATTGTTATTTATCCTTGTATGCTTATGCCCTCCTTTTATCTTGAGTCTTTGTAAAAAGTAAATTCCCTAGGGTTTTCATATTCAAAATCACCTCTTCTTCACTTTACCTCTCACTTTACCACCTACCCTTCAAAGTGAGATTGCATGAATGGGTTGCCTAAAGTTGTCTTATCCACTTCCTTCTCATTCACCTGTGTTTTAAAATGCCTTGAAGTATGAAAATGTTTGCAGAAAAATATTTTACATAAAGCACAATATCATTGTGCTGTTCGATATTTCAAGCATGTTTTGGATGCCCAGACTAATCTATATAGGTAAAATTTATTTCCTAAGTTAGTTGAAATAACTCTTTTAGAGCCATGATCCCACTTACAAAGAGACAATGCAATTTACTAAATGGTGCCCCAGTGACCTGAGAGGTTAATTCAGATCAAACATGCAAGCACTTTTTAATCTTTGTTGAGAAGTTGAACACTGTCTAATGTAGAACTCTAGTGACCTCATCAGGCCCCAGTTCTGTTGCTCCTAAAGAAATGGGCAAGTTTATTCACATTTTTCTTCACTTTTTCTCTCAAGCTAAGTTTCAATTTGAATTCAGTTCTAATACTTACTATGGAAGGGGCTAAACCAAAAACTATAAACTGGTTGATAAGAACTTATAAAATTATGTATTTGGGGCCTAGGGATTTAGCTCAAGTGGTACCACACCTACTTTGGAAGCATAAAGGCGTTCAATCTCTAGTATTGCCCCAATATATATATATTTTTTTTGGGGGGGGGAGGGGTTGTGGTAGGCAGTAAGGCCTGTAGTGAAAATGAAATGTAAGCCTAGAATTAGAAAAAAATTAATTTAGTCACTGCTTTTAGTCCTCTTTTATTTTAAATATAACAGCTTTTCTACCTATTTATGTATCACTATTACTAAAAAGAAAACCATTAGAATCAGTTGGTCCATACTGAATACCAAATGAATACTTCATCATGAATATAATCCTGTAACATTGAAAGTAGTTATCCAGTGCAATTTGCCAGGATTTAGCTACATGAATCCCATTACCATCTGTTGTGGACAGATTCTTTACTTTCATACATACACACACCCACACACACACACACACACACACACACATATTCTTTACTTCATATATATATATATATATATGTGTGTGTGTGTGTGTGTGTGTATTGCATAATATTCATGTTTTAAATAACAGTACATACATACATGCACAACCACATGATGTCAACAGATATTTGAATAATCTTGAATTTTAGAGTACTCAGTACCTATATTTCAAGGAGCAAGAATGTGATGCAAGACTGTAAAGAATTGTCCCAAAGGGAAGATTAAAAGGAAAACATAAGAGAATTACAGTAATTTTGTGTGGAGCTTGTATAAAGACTGATGACTAAACTTTATCATCATGGAAATTATGCAAACATTTTCATTCAGGTTATTAATGCCTGACCAAATCCAACATATGCATGTCTTTTTTATAATAATGCTGACTAAGTAAACTGGCAGTTTTAAATCCTACTTCTTTTGAAGACTCTGTCGAATTATCATTTTCTATCACATATTAAAGAAGTCTGTATGGGTCAAATGTTGAAAACTAGAACTAACTGTACAGTCCTCGAGAGTTTATATCAAGAAGTCAAAGGGTCTTCAGTGGAAGACTTCAGACTTGAAGCTGAAAGCCTGAAGAGACTGCACTGGAAGCCAGAGACAGAGATGTTCAAATCTAAAGCAAAGACCGGTGCACCTCTGAAGAAACAAAAGACCTTTGTCCTTTATTTCATTCAGGCTACATGTCTATTGGTGAGTGCACCTGACCACCAAAGTGGGTCTTTCTTCTTCAGTCATAGCCAGAACCATGATATGCTGAGTCAGTCAGTTGGGTGTCTGTTATTGTAGTTGGCAGTACATTTACCTTTCCTAAGGTTACAAATTTATTCACTTCCTTCATCTCATATTATCTCTAAGAATGTTGTCCTAACTATGGAGTTCTGGGCTGTGATCATCAACATTGCTCATGGTACTGCTCAAAAACAGATGTGGTTAGATCACCCAAGATTTGAATCACTAGTAGGGATGAGGGACAACTTTCTGTGTTTTAAAAAGGCAATTCTTTTAATCATTCTTGGATGTATCCAGCATTGAAAATCTTTGCTTCTATAATGTAAGAATCATTCAGGGCATATTAATATTAAGTTGTGATATGAAAATCATAATTTCAGGACTACACAGTGACATACAAAAACAATCAGAATTTTAATTCACTTCTTGTTTTATACATGCTTGGTGTCTTCTTGCTTCACATTATCCATGTTCTTTATAGAAGGGAAGTGCACACAAAAACCAATGTCACTGTAAATAAACTTAATAGAAATCTAATTTATTACTAATTAACTTGTTCAATGCTTATAGTGAAAAAATATTTTAACTGTTCTCAGAAATTACTCATCAGTGAGGATTACATTTACATGGAAACATAGTCTGTGAAACTTCTAAATGTGTCTGACTTTCAGACACTACAAGGAATTTTATTTCGTTTATTATAATCAAAGTATGAATAATATGAAATTATGAGAGGAGCTTTTGAATAGCAGCCAAGGGTTTTTTTTTTTTTTGTCACAGCATTTCATAACATGTAATACTCATCTCTTAGGTTGAGAAAAATCTAAAAATTTACAGTTAATATTGCTGTGAAACTAGATATGTCTCAAATAATCCCATTACTTTTCTGGTAATAAAAAACTGCTAAAATCAGCATAGATTTCTTGATTATCTCCAGGATTGAGCAGAAATGATTTATTTCCAGTGTCTTACTTCTTCAATGTGTGGGCCATTTTTTCATTGATTATGAGTATATTTAAGCACATTCAATAACATCAGCTTTATGAAAATAAAAAAATGATCTCAATTCATTTTTGTCAATTAGAATTTGGATTATGCTTAGAAAAATGGGAAATTCCACCACAGAAAAAGTTATTGAAGAGGAATGGAATTTTCCTAAAAATTATTATTATGGTTTGAAGTAGCCTTCATATCAGATTAAAGCCAAATATCAATGTGTTAATAACCACATAAAATGTTAGAAAGCAGCAAAAAATTAGCACCATGAAATTATAGACATATATATGTGCATATATCTCTATTAATTTATGTATAATAGCCGTCTTTGTTACTAATTTGTGTCTTGAATGTGTAGTAAAAATATAATTAAAAACATTATTTCTAAATTTGGATTCATTTTGTATATTTCAGGCTATGTATTATTTAGATACCTCAGGTTAGAACTGTAATTCTTCTCGTAGTTAGGCCTTCCAACCAGCAAAAAAGCAAATGAACAAATACTTTGTTCGTAATAATGTCATGATAATATTCAAAGACTTCTCCAAATTGCCAAATAAAAATGGCTGGTATAGTATTATATCATCAATAGTAGTTTTTACAAAAAAATGATAAAAGAGTCAGAGAAGCACCATAAGCGGTAATGTGACCATAGGTTTTATAATGAATAATATAGTAAAACAGAATTGTGTATAATCCAAAAGGTTACAGGTATAAACATACCAAAAAATTAACTTAGTCACGATTTTAGTGCCCTCTTTTATTTTAAATATAACAGGATTGCTTTTATTTTAAATAAATATATATTTATCGATGTATCACTATTACTAAAAAAGAAGCCATTAGAATCAGTTGGTCCACACTGAATACCAAATGAATACCCCATCATGAATATAATCCTATAACATTGAAAGTAGCTATCCAGTGCAATTTGCTAGGATTTAGCTACATGAATCCCATTACCATTAATAAAATATGAGGCTAAATAATCTTGATGTATTTGACCCTGAGAACATCATGTTTCTTATTTTCAGGGAAAGTACACAGTAATATACAACTTTTTCATCAATAGACAGAGAAAATAAATCCTTATCACCATAGCACAGTGTGATGTACTCTTTATAGCTTCTTTTGTAGAGAAAAAAAATGATGTGTGAACAGCTCATTTTAGAAGACCTTGATTGGCCTGAATATAAAATATAGTTCAGGTAATAAAATTTAAAAAATCAGCTTTTTCTGTTTTTATTGGAGGGTAATTTAAATTAAGAAAAATGTTGGTAGTCCAATTTTACTGGTATTTGTATAGCTTTGAAAGTCTTTCAAGTCTTAATTTAAATATATAAAATGATATAAATCTGTACTGTTACTCGGTAATATCAAGTTGCTACTAATCGTAATGCTGAGAAAGTGAGTCGGGCCTATTTTCCTATGGCTATTGGTCACCTGTCATTTTTTCCATCTTTTTTTCCTTCCTAAACTTTGAGAAGTGCAGGAGCTCAGCTCAGCACTGGGAATTAAACTCAAAAGAAATATAAACTGTAACTTAACTAAAGAGCTGTACAAGAGCAAACTTTTCCAAATCAGAAACATCCCCTTCATTTTAACTCTGATACTAGCAGACAATATTCCAATCAAATTTGATTTCTGCCTCTTCATATATTTGTTTTGTTATCTCGTCCCCATTCCAGGTTCACTCATATGCTGAGAGAATAGAATGGCAACATTATGTATCTGAATGAACACTGTACAAAGAGCCACTAAATCTGTTCTTTGCCCAGTTTTTCTGCTAACAATATAGCCTGAGGTGAGATATTTAAATTCTTTAAAGTAAAATTATCTCATATGCAAAGTAAGTGGCATAAGATGATTTCTAAGGCACATTTTAAATAATATTTTATACTATGCAGTAATGACCTACATTCACTCCAGGTAACCTTGTTTTCCCCAACCCCAGAGACCTTCAGTTCTTCTTTTCACATTGTCAATGTAAAAGACTGTGACTTCTTTAGAAGGATGATGCCATGATAACTGAACCGCCAATTACAGCAAGATACATTCTAATTTTATGTCTGATTTTTATATCCACCCTATTCATGCTGGTCTGAGTGCCCAGCAGTGGGTTTCCTTACACTGGTAGCACGATTTTTCAAACACTGTTATACATAGTTTTCCATTGCTCTTCATGAAATCTTCAGAAATTGACAAATCACATTTCATTTCATTACAAGAATAGATTTTCATCCAAACTAAAAAGAGACAAGAAAAATTTGACAGTTCCCAAATGATGAGACATTAGCAATGTCTTCAGATGCCTTAGTCTACAGAAGTTACTAAATCACTTGAACTGGGTTAAGGAGGTAACTCTGTAGTAATAAACTTACTTATCATGTCCAAGGCCGGGACTCAACCCTTACACACACACACACACACACACACACACACACACACACCCCTTTGTCTAAAAGTCCTTTTGCCTTCTCCACTGTGTTCATTGTTTCTCCTATAAATTACTTTAGTTCATCACAACGCTTTCTTAAAGATCATATACAAATCCTAATGCACCTAAGACAAAACTACATAAAAGTGAGGATTGCAAAACTACAGCCAAGAAAAAAAACATTAATTTATCATAATGACTACTTAAATTTTTACAAGGGACTTTTAATTTTAAACAATGTAGTGACTATTAGGCAAAATACTTCTGAGATGGTCAGGATATAATATGTGTTAAGAGGCTCATGTGTTAAGGCTTTGGCCTCCAATGTAGTAGCAAGGTTTGGAGATAGGGCTTTTTAGAGGTGATTTAATCACGAAAGCTTTAACTTTGTCATTGCACAGGGGCTCTGATGAGTTCAAAGTTCAATGGTCTTATTAGGAGGAGGGGCTTAATATAAAGAAACAGATTACTGTGGATTTCCCTCTCTTTCCTTCCCGATTGCTAGGAGTCAAACAGCCTTCTTTTGCTAAGCCCTTTCTCCATGATCTTGCTTCCTCAGGTCAGGTATAAAAGCAATAGAGCCAGCTGGACAAGGACTAAAACTTTTGAAACTATGTACCTAAACCAACCTTTTCTTTCTTTTAGTTGTTTTCTGCATATACTTTGTCACAACAACAGAAAACTGACCAATATACATGCTGTTTCCTTTTTAATGAGTACTATTATAAACATTTCCCATGCACAGATACAGAACATGTGTTTAATGATAAAAAGCACAGGAACATACTTTTCAAAACTATCTGACAGTTAAAATTGAAAATAGATGAGATTAAAATTAATATAACACAAACATTATAAATTACCATGTCTAAAGATTTTTTTAATCTACACATAATCCTGTCACATTCAAAATTAAGAATTTTTTAAAGACTTTTAATTTTTAAATCATACTACAGGGGCAGATTTAGATTCCAGGGAGAAATTTTTCCCAAAAGAAAAAAAAACATATTTCTTTAGTATGATGGAAAAATAGGCCATTTATCATCTTGTTTTAGGGGAAAGTTCATGGATCAGCTATTGCATGCTATTTGTGTGTGAGCTCCCTACAGTTTGCATTGCTAAATAATTGAGAATATTAGCTCCCAAACCATGAAAAATTCATTTTAACATGATGTATTATTAATCAATTTAATTTAAAGTGATCTGGAAAGTTCCAATTTCAATTGTGCTGCTTGAAGATAAATTCAGATGTTGGCTGATACTTATTAAAATTGTGTAATTTTTTATTGCTTATTTTTCATAAGTGAGTCAAACACTAATGAAAGTAACAGAGAAATAACAGGTTAACCATCTTTGTTTTACCAACTCATGTAGCTGTATGTATTTATAAGGGAAAATATAGCAAATTCATTGAATTTTAACCAATTAGCAATAAACTGTGCTGTCATTTTTAAAATCTACATTGATATGCACATATACTAGAATTTAAAAATTGAAGAAATATGTTTTCTCAGCATAGACAAAATTCTGCTTAGGCCCACATTTCATTTTTAATTTGACTGATTCTAAGAAATAATTATTCAACTACATAGTGCTTAAACAGATGAGGTTAGAAAAGGGAAGAACATTCATCTAACTTCTGTGTTATCAAAAGTACCCTTGTGAGATTAAAGCAGGGCCTTGTGACAGTCAACTTTCTAACACTGTGACAAAATACCTAAGATCAAGAATTTAGAAGTGGCCGGGCGTGGTGGCTCATGCCTGTAATCCCAGAACTCGGGAGGCAGAGACAGGAGGATTGCTGAGTTCCAGGCTTGCCTGGGCTACATAGTGAGCTCAGGGCCAGCCTGAATTACAAAGTGAGACCCTGTCTCAAAAAAAAAAA
>PVIC010040869.1:0-16476 GCA_004025085.1 Thryonomys swinderianus
CTCAGGACCTTGCACTTGCGAGGCAGGCGCTGGAACCACTGAGCTAACCCTCCAGCCCCTGTTCTTCATTTCTTGATGCTTGTCTCTTTCTTTTTCCACCTGGTAAATTCTCTCTTATCCTTCCAGACCCAATTCAGGCAAAATCTGCCAGGTTAACCACCTCTGATTGTCCAGGCTGACTGTCAATACAGTCACAGAACTACCGCTCCCATGATTGTCCTTAGGGCTCTGGTTTTCAGCTGGGGCGAGAGGAAGGCTGATTATAGCACTGCAGTGGGGGGGTTGTTTTCCTGGGTCTCTGTAAGATACAGGGCAGGAAGTGTGAGAGGTTAGGTCCAGAGCAGGGGGTGGCGGGTAGGGGGTGGATGCTCTTAACATTGGTTATCTGGTGTAATGCTTTAGCCACTGAAAGGACTCTTTACACGTTCTATTATATATTTTTGCTTGCTGATTTTCACTCTTCGTCACAGGCAGATAGACTTTCAGAGTCGTTTTGCTCAAACCTCAAATCTTCCTCTTAAGAGAGGCTAATGGGGCTGGGGTAGATGTGATAAAATTGTATGCACTGAGTCCACCCAGATGTGAAACCAAGGAAGAAGTCAAGTCAAGGAGGACTGAGTGGGTAAAAATGATCAAATTATGTTATGTGTATGTATGACTCTACTGAAGTGAAACCTAGGGACCTGTGTAACCAATGCATAATAATAAAAAATGTGGAAAAAATCCTCTTTCCAAAACTTCATCCTCAGGATCAATTGAAGAGAACCCTGGCTTTGTCCACCATCATCACTTCTGCTGCCTGCTAGAGGGTGTGTGTGTGTGTGTGTGTGTTAAGAGAGAGAGAAAATTTGCAATAAAGTAAATAAATTTATTTCTATGCATAATGTTAGGGTAAATACAATTGCCTCATAAATAGTACCCATTTGTTATGGTGATTAACTTAACTCATGACTGAAGAAGAATAGGACACATGGACCACTATGAGACTGGCCTGTCAAGTGATGGTGCGTATTTGCTTTCTTTGTTACCTAAGATCGCTGGATGCTAGATGCTCTCTAGAAGTCTTGACAATCGTTTCTTGCTCTAATTTTTAAATTCTTTTTTGTACTGAGGATTGAATTCAGGACCTTCGCACTAGGCTATATCACCAGGCCTTTTTAATTTTTTTTTTTTTTTGAGACAGGGTCTTGCTAAATTTTTAAATTGCCCAGGCTGGGCTTGAACTTTCAACTTTAATGCCTGAGCCTCCCAGAGTATTAGGATTTCAGGTCTGAGCCACTACACCCGGCTAATAATTTCTTTTAAGATCTGCAAAATTAGTCTCAAACTCAACTACCCATCTCCAGGCTTCTCCAACCACAATCTCTGCTCTTTCTCACAGGAGGGAGTAAACTTGCATTTTTGTGGCTTTGTTATAACAGCCATAGAACTGTTAAATGTTGAAGAAGAAGGAATGGAAGCTCAGCTTACTAGACCACCTGTCAGGGAAGGACTACCCGAGTCTGGCTGAGAACCCAGGGTAATTCAGATAGGAGCTGGTAGACAGCCTGGCCACCATTGTTATAGGTAGGTAAGCTAGCTAGAAATCTTGCAGGCAGTTAGACAGGGCTGGCCCTTGAAATGTTCGCAAGAAAGGAGGCCTTTATTGAAGGTCAGCTTTATTGCAGGAGAAAACTACCCCTCCCAGAATGCAGTGAGAGATAGGCCTCAATTTCCTTCCTGCTGTGGAGCATCAGGATCCTCACCCCTCCCTCCCAGAAAAGCAATGATTGAAAATCTTGGGGGTGGACTTTAAGCCACCTCTCCCAGAAAAGACACCTGACTGTAAATCTTTGTACGCTTGTTATGTGACTTGATTTCTCATTGGATCCCCATTTAATCATTATTACCTAAACAACTATACTTGTAATCTTATTGGTTGATCATGGTTTTGTCCCTTTTGCGATTTCTCATTGTACCAATATTATCTAAGCAACCGTACTTGCAATGTTACTACTGGTTGACTATAATTTTGTTCTACCTTAAATCTGCCTCACCTTGTGGCTTTGCTCCCTGGGAAGTGAGATGGGTGGTCACCCACTTTCAAGTCCTTCTTCTGTCCCTCTTAGGCAGAAGTTTCTTTCTCAATAAAATTTTTGCTACCTTTTTTTTTTTTTTGGAGACAAGGTCTCACTTTGTAGTTTAGGCTGGCCCTGAACTCACTATGTAGCCCAGGCAAGCCTTGAACTCACAGCAATCCTCCTGCCTCTGCCTCCTGAGTGCTGGGATGACAGGCGTGAGCCACCATACCTGGCACTGTGATGTATGGTACCAGAGATCAAACTTGGGACCTTGTGCTTGAAAGGCAGACATCGGAACCACTGAGCTAAATCCCTGTCCCTCACAGGGTAATTGTTGACCATAAATATTTGAAAAATCATTCCTTAGAGTCAAAATGAAACTTAGGAGTAAGACAGTGATGAAAGTGGCATTCTGTTTTTTGTTTTCCCACAAACAAAGCATGAGGTCAGAGAACAATGTGTGGGCTCAGGATCCACACCTACAGCTGGGTAGGAGAAGGCAGAGCTCAGCCCAAGTAAAGCTGAGAAAAGGGCAGGTGGTCTTTCTTCAGCGCTGTCCCCCCTCACAGGACTCTCTCAGCCCTCCCAGTGCCTCTTGGCCAGCGAGAGGCCTGTGCTCAAGGCCTGGGCCACGATATGCCCTTCTCTCTGGATTGAACTTGGTTACACCTGCCCATCTTGCCGAGCCTCTGACTTTTCCTTTTGTGGCCTGAATGTCATAATAACCTCTCGGGTCCCATGGATTTTCTGCTCTAACACTTGAAGAATGTGAGATTAAAATCCTTGCTTTGTAACACGGGCAAGCTTTCTAAACTGCCTGTTTTCACAGGTATAAAATGGGGCTGGTAATAGTACCTTCCTGATGGGATTTCTGCATGTTTTACGTAGAATACTATCTGGCACATGGTATATACTCGAACAGAAAATGCGATAATGAGGATGCTACCTATGTTATTACTGATTTGTACAAGAGATATATCTGATGTCTTCTTTAGCCATCCTGCCCTGAAGTGGGAGCCCTGGGAAACCCTGGCCACATCACTTCCAGCCAGTTTCCTCCACCATTTGGGAAATTTTGATACAACCAAAAGGGCCCCTGGAGTTTCCTTTGTCCTCAACCTTCTCATGGCTCTGTCTTATAGCACTACACATTCAGTGATAAGCCTGGAAGGCTCACAAATCATTTTACTTTGAAGTTATGAGTTCTCAGGGAGCAAATACTAAACCATGAAATTTTAGTCCCAACCTGTTATTTGAAAGCTACAATTTTCAATGTCTCTTAGTATTTAAAGGCTTAGGGTCATCTAGGGGCACACAAATTCCCTTTTAGGGCAAAATATAAAGGAAGTTTCTATTTATTCTTTCTGAGAAAGCAATTAGCAATATAGCTGTTTTAAAATGAAGGCTGAGGTGGATAGTTCAGTGGTAGAGTAGGTCTCTAGCATGCAGGCCTTGGGTTTGATCCCAAGTACATACAAACATACACACACACACACACACACACACAGAGGGAGAGAAAGCAAAGTTTGTATGCTTTGGAGTGTTAGAGACATGAAATGTCCTCTTTCTATAAGAATTTAGACTGTCTTACATGTGAAGCAGCTTCACAGCGTACTGGTTACCAACTTGTCTGGTCCTGTGGGACAGCCAACCCTTCACACAGCTTACAGGAAGTGGGCTGAGTACTTAGAACCAGAAGCAGGAGCAGCAAAAGCATCACAAACCACTTCCCCAAAGCTCTTCCCAGGCAGAGAAAGTCTCTTCTGCATATGCTCTACTAGCCCCACAGTGGAGGAGCCCCCAAATGCAGGCAGATTGGGTTTTATATCCGAGCATCACATAACTCACTAAGACATTAAAAGACATCTTGTTTCTGGGAAAGGGAGGGCTAGAATAGGACCAGCCTGTCCTATCCAGTTCAGCAACTATCCTTGAGAATTTCAAGGAAAGGAGGAACTGTATCAGTGCCAGGCCAGTGAAGAACCATCTTGTGTTCTGCTTGTGTGTTATGTAACATGTGTGTGTCAAATAGGACATCAAGAATGGATACTCTAAAATCATGCTCTTCACACTGCAGAAGAACCTGGCAAAAAACTGGGCTTCCTGAAAATCATAGGATAGGAACTTGAGCCATTTTGGTTAGGCACTGCAATTTTGTGACAGTTCTATGATGTTGGCAATCTTAAAACAAGTCTGAAATATTTTATTTATTGTGGAAAGTAAGGTTCAAAAGGGTTTGTGTGTTAGGCAAAAGAAAAATGAGATCGACTATCTCTAAAAAGATATGCCAAAAAATGGTCACCCCTTCTATAAGATCTAGGAAACTGGAATGGGAGCTATATGTAGAGATTTACCTTTTCTCACATGTTTCTGTACTTTTTGATTTTTTAAAAGGAAGTTAGGTGTAGAGCTCACACTTCAAAAAGTTAATGTAGCCATTTTGTAGTCACACGTTGGTAGGCAGGCCTAGAATTACTTCCTAAGATTGGTTTACAGCTGTATTTCCCTACCCGACTCTCCTAAGGGCAGTACCTCGCCCTTATTTCCCCAGCCCACCTAAGTGCTGTACATGAAGAAAATAAAGGCAATTCACTTTGTGCTGAGACTGACCCCAGCTAATGACTTGAGCACTGTGTGGTGAGACTGAGCAAGGATGTAGGCCTTGCCTATAAGATGAGGGCCAAGAGTCTTTGGCCAGAGGACAACCCATGGCACTTGCAGCAGCCATGCAGAGCCCTCACTATCAGCATGCCAGCCAAGTCATCCAGCAGCACCCTAGTAACTGACCTTGGATAACAGTGCACTGGAGACCATGCACATGCTCTGAAAGGAGTAGCAACACCCCCAGTGACGTCATGTGCTGCCATTAGAGCCCTGCCAGCTTTCCCACGGCGGGTCAGTATTCAGGTTTAATTGCAGTGTTGGCACTTAGCGAGAAATAAGTGGGCTTGGGGGTTACAGTTTGAGCACTCTGTTGCTAAAAGGTTCGCCATCACTCTTCCAGGGATTGTGCTGCAGTCTGTTGACTCTTCTGGGTGTTCTTTCCCTTCCCCCTCTGCTTTACAGGCCAGACTGTGAACATGTAATCTGTGGGCTTGGGGGTTACAGTTTGAGCACTCTGTTGCTAAAAGGTTCGCCATCACTCTTCCAGGGATTGTGCTGCAGTCTGTTGACTCTTCCGGGTGTTCTTTCCCTGCCCCCTCTGCTTTACAGGCCAGACTGTGAACATGTAATCTGTAGGGCATCCCTACCTTCTTCAGCATCTCTGACTCTTCACAGCCCTGACCCAATAAACCCCTCGCTCATCTGGTCCCATCCTGATGTATTCTCCAAGGAGCTGAATGATAGAGTGGATAGTGCCTTTGTACAGCATGGAATCTCAGCTTTGCAGGCCTTTGGATGGGTTACTGAAACTCTGAGCCCTGATTGCTGCGTTAAAACACTTCTGTGGACAGTACTCAC
The DNA here is from genome assembly GCA_004025085.1 of Thryonomys swinderianus. Taxonomy (NCBI): domain Eukaryota; kingdom Metazoa; phylum Chordata; class Mammalia; order Rodentia; family Thryonomyidae; genus Thryonomys; species Thryonomys swinderianus. The sequence goes on from PVIC010040869.1 coordinate 5,523, forward strand.
CACACAGAGTGGTTATTCAGAGAGCATTTTCCCAACCCTGCTGCTGGGACCTTTGCCCAGCAGCAATGTTCAATGGTTTAGGTAGTATCTGCTCAACTCCACCCCTCCACCAGCCCAGCAATTGCTCCCTCCTTTGGGGGAAGAGGTTCCCGGGCTCCCTGGTTCCTGGCCTAGCTAGGCCACTCCACCAACCCAGTCTCCACATGTCATTTTTCTTTTCAACCATTTCCTTTATTTGTGAATTCAGGAAGTTGAACATCTCTCCTCAGACACTGGTTTTTAATTTTAGCACCAAGATTCCATGAAAGAAGGTACTTTCCAGGAGCAAATTCCAGTTTTTAACTTACCCAGTGAAGTGTCTCATTGTTACTGCTTTCTTCTAGGCCCTGGGGATTCAAAAGCAAAAGAGAAGGTCTCTGCCTTCAGTCTTCCCAGGAAAACAAACACCTCCATGGAAAATTCTAGTACAATGAAGGTCTGTGAACTTGGGGAGATGAAAGACTTCCACTTTGGTCATTACTGACATTTCATAATGGGAAATGGGAGATGTACAGGGAATAGCTTCCTGATCAAGTTGGGCTCAAAGAGGAAGAACAGTGTGTTTCAATGTTCCCTGGCTGGGAAAAAATAAAATAAAATGAAAGTGTTTATTTTCATTGAGAAGAAGAAACTGAAAACTCGGGAGGTTAAGCAAATAGAAAGTTTATTTTTTTCTTCTGGGCTATGAGGCCAGTTAATGATTAGAAAGGAGTAGATGTGTGGTGTTTCTGTTGCTCACCAGCTCGGACGCTGCCAGTTCAGCGATGCCCCGGAGCCTTTGGCAGAGGAGCTTCTGGCTGTGGGGACCCCTTCTGTGGCTCAGCACTTGCAGTTCAGGTAAGTAGTGAGCTCAGGTCTGGGGTGGAACTTGTTTCAGTCAGTGTCTGTGTTTCTTCAACTGTCTATTTACGGAGCACTAAGCATTGGAAGGTCCCCTAAAAGTCCTCCGAGGTGAATTTAAGAGAGGGAGGAGAAAACCCCCGTTATCATAATGGGAACGATGGTAAACAGCACGCTCCCTGAGGTCTCAGAAATTGAACTTTCCTTGGTTGTCTGACTCATTTATCTGATACCTGCCTTTCAGTCCTTTCTATCTTGCATAGTAGGACTAGAAGAAAACAAGATTTGATTCATTCTAAAATATTCATTTTTACCTTACAAATAGATACTGTTCCAGGATATATTTAATTGTAACATTTAGATTCTCCAGGCCAATAACGGTTCTGTCGTGGCGATTGTTAGATGTCCTTTCTCACTTTTGCCAACTCGTCAAGTTCATGCCCCTTGGCTTCTCTGTGAAATTAGCCCCTGCTAGCCACAGATGCCCATAAGAACAGCTTCCCGCCAGTGCCATTTGCATGGCATTCTGGTAAAGAACCAACCCATGGCAACTGTTTGCTTAATATAGCAAATCAGTGTGCATGCAAACACACACACACACACACACACACACACACACACACACACACACACACACACACACCTCCTCACCTTCCAGGAGCTTCAGCAGCCCCAGAGAGCCCCACTCTGCTCTAACAGTAGAGTGCTTCTCCGACTTTTTAGCTTTTTAGATGCCTCTCACCCCTCAGTTTGGGAATGTGCTGGCTCCTCTGCTCAGACTTGGGTTATTTCTGCTCTTTGCATCTTCCAAAGGAGCTTCCTGCCTCCCTTGCAACACTCTTCCTTGTCCAGCTGGCTCTCTTTCCCCACTCTGAAGTCCGGCTCCAGGAGTGTGTTCTCACCCTGCGCCCTGGGTAGTGTTCTGCACTGCCACCTGGCTCCGTGCATGCTCTCTCCTACCTGACAGCTCTGGTCATCAAGGTGCGGATTCAGGGCTCTTGCCTCTTGTAGCACATTCACAGCCCTGTGCTCTGTTCATGGCGGCAGGTTAATGCCCTGCTGCTCAGGCCAGGCAAGATGTTGAACAGAGGAACCAGCTGTGGGTTAGGGTACCTGGCCATGCGCCCTGGCTGTGTGACTCTACTGAATGAGGTAGAGCCGAGGGAGGAAGTGGTTTTTCATTGCCTGCACTGGGAAACTGTCCTTTTGAACCAGGGATACCATAAGGATGAAATGAGGTCCACACAGGGTCTGACGTTTTGCAGTTGTTTACTCCCTGGTGATTTTGTTAGTGATTGGTTGGGCCACTGGGACTTTGGGAGAAAAGAAAACACAATTGTCAGGGGCCACTCTGGAGAGATGAGAAGTGTGTCCGAAGTTCCTAGGAGACCTGTGGGTGCCATTCAGAGAAGTGGGCTTGTCAGGCCACTTTGTCTCTGCTCAGCAACTGTGCCTGCTGAAGGGCTAGGAGACATTTGCTCGTGGTTCTGATCTGAAACTTGACCAGAAGCCTGGTGTGGGGATACACACATGTAGTCCCAGAACTCAGGAAGGCTGAGGCAGGAGGATCACATCTTCAAGCCCAGCGCAGGCAATTTATTTTAGTGACTGAGCAAGAGCCTGTCTAAAAATAAAAAGGCCTGGGGAGGTAGTTCAGTGCAGAGGCCTTGGATTCAATCTTCAGTACTGAAAAATGGCAAGGAGCAGGGGACAAAAGAAAAGAAATGTGCAGGTGGGAGAACTAATGACAAAGGGCCTCCAAACTCTTTTTGGAACCTCACCTCTCAGCAAACCTGGGGCTTCTGCTGTAGAGGGAAAGAACCCAGAACTCCTGAGTGAGCTGGCAGGCATGGGGTCAGGGCAAAAATAGATCCAGCCCCAGTACTGTGTGTGGGCAGCATTCTGGATGCCCTGGGCAGGGAGCGTTGGCAGGTCAAGGAAGGGGCCCCTTACTCTGTCCCTTCCCTTTGTCTGCTGTGGTGTTTTGCTTTCTTGTGGGCTGCTCTCAATTTTCCCATCTGCATCTCTTCCTTCTTACCTGAACCGAGTGCACTGTCAATAGTGACAATGTTTACGATAATGTTTATTAAGACAATGTTTTCTGTTCTTCTGAAAAATACTACCTTAGAATTAACTGAGTTGGTGAAGAGGCAGAGATAAAGTTGGTGAAATGGGTAGAGGGGGGTTGGCCAAGATATAATTGCTTTAAGGCTTCTCTACCAAGGGAGGTAGGTGAGAAGACAGAGAAGGACCGAGGCTGAGGGGTCAAAGCAAGGAGAGGAAGGGAGCAGCATGGAAGGTGAGGAGGCACTAGGTGTCTGTTGGTCAAGAGGATCCCTTGTTACACAGGCAGCAACTGGCCCACCGGGCTGCTGGGAAGACAACCTCTGCTTGCTTTTCTGCTTGGTACCTATACCTTTCAGGGCAACCCAGGCCACAGACGGAGTTCTGCTTGGATGCTGGCCATCAAGACAGTTGAGCCAGCCAGGCACGGTGGCTCACCCCTGTAATCCCAGCACTAGGGAGGCAGAGGCAGGAGGATTTCTGTGAGTTCGAGGCTTGCCTGGGCTACACAGTGAGCTCAGGGCCAACCTGAACTGCAAAGCAAGATCCTATCTCAAAAAACAAAAACAAAACAGTTGAGCCCACTTCTCAATCAGGTTGACCTAGTTATGCAACCACTGCTGGGACAGACGACAAACTCATGGGTCCTTAAGCTGTTGTTCATTAAAAGCATGATTTGTATTTTCTTCTGAGGTAATCTAGGACTTAAAAGCAGTTTTTGGTAAGGGCCATGACTCTTCCCTTTGGCCTAAAAATACCCCATAGGCTACTGAAAACTTTGGATATAAGTATGTTACTCATTTAGGAAACTTAGGAAACATCAATAGGAAAAAATTAATTAGCCCTAAATTTACCTAACCTGTCTCATCCCCCCTTCAAAATAGAGAACAGCAAGATAAGAGTAATCAATGTTCAAGATTCAAAGGGACATCTGATGACCAGATTTTGTAATATCCAGTTCCAGTGACTTCTGCCTTTTAATTACACCTAAAAGTCTCCAGCCATTATCCTAAATCAGGGGTAACCAGGACTTTAGGAAAAACACAGCCTCACATACCTGAAGCACCACAAAGAAAGAGTCATTCATGTGAATGTAATTGCCCCTCAAGCCATGAGGTTTCTTCCAGAGCTACAAAGCCAGACTGAGAAAATGGCTGGCCAGACCCCAGCCCACAGCGGAACCTCTGTGAAATTCCTTCCTTGTTCTGGACAAGTCTGATCCTCTTTATTGGAGTAGTTCCAGCCACTCAGGTTGAAGCACTTTTCCCTCTTTTTCCTCTGTTCCAATGAAAGATTTTCCCTTGAAGATTCATGCTTTGGTTTCAATTTCCATGTCTGCTAAACCAAGCTGAGGACAAAACCGGGCCTCTCTCATGGGTATTCTGAAGTCTCTCTCTCCCCTTGGGACGAGGGGCCTTTCGAGGTATTCTGTCAGCATCTGGGCCTCCTGGCCACAGGCCTTCTGCCCCCTCTTCCTGTGAGGTTCCTGCCTATTCACTTTTCCTGGAGACCTTGAGCACCCTGTGAGCAGCTTTGGCTGAAATCTTACTCATCCTCGAATCTTCAGGGCTTCGTCTGGGACATGATACAAAAGGAGCCATTCAATAAAACAAAACCAAAGTCCCTCATTGCTTAAAAGGAAGAGACCAAGTGCATTGCAGGCCTTGTCTCCATTTCCTGACATTTTTTGTACAGTAAATTGACCCTTGTTTCAACACATCTGACCAGTAAGGGGTGGGGGGGCCCGTTTGCTAACAAAGCCACCCTGGGTCTGGAACACCAGGCTGAGTATGCAGAACAGGCTGGGGCTCAGAGGAATGGCAGGAAATCTGGGCTCCACGGCACTGAGAGGGAGCAGCCCGACTGGGGCTGTGATGCTGGCCACCGTGTTTCTGAAACTGGCCACCTGCAGGTCAGTTATGGGAGGACCCCCTGCTTCATTCCCACCTGAGATAACCACTAGGCAGCATGGCAGTGTGCCAGGTTGCTCTCAGCCAGTACCCACCTCTATAGATCCTCCAATTTCTCCGTGTTTGATAGAAAGTTGTGGCTCTGACCCCGCCCTGTATTCCATTCTTTTCTGGGCCTGGACCACAGAATCAGGGCGTCCTAGACAAAGAAAACTTTTAGGAAACAAAGTCATGTGTGAGACACTGTCTTCAGAGCTCATCTAAGGCAGGCAAATGCAGGATCTCAGAGACACTGTTTCTGACATGGCAGATTAGAGTCAACCTGTGTCCCCAGGGGATGTGAGGATCTCTGTATGTCTGTGTCCTAAGGGTGAGCACTGACTCCTTGACATGCAGTTGGCATTCAGAAATAAGGACGAGAAGTGGTGAGCTCCTTAAGTTCATGGCCAAACCAGTGTACACCTCCATTCTAATGCTTGTAAGTCCCTGGCCAGCTGGGCATGTCTCAGAAATAAAAAGAACCAAGTAAAAATTAAAATTTTTGAAATTTAAACTCCCCCCCAAAAGTGTAAGTAGTATACAGGAATATATGTAAATGGTAAAGCTCACATACCTGTAAAGGTATGACATGTGAAATCAAAAAAGACAAGAAAAAAATGGAATGAATTTCCCTGTTCCTGCATAGGCAGAGTAAGTATTGTCCAAATGGCCATAGTACCAAAACTAAGACACAGCTTTAATGCAATTCCAATCAAAATGCACCCGCCTTCCTCACAGAACTAGAAAAAAAAGTCCTAAAATTCACAGCAGAAGCAATCCTGAGCAACAAAAGCAAAGCAGAAGGCGTCACAGTCTTTTTTTTTTTTTTTTGAGACAGGGTCTCACTTTGTGGTTCAGGCTGGCTCTGAGCTCACTATGTAGCCCAAGCAAGCCTCAACTCAGCAATCCTCCTGCCTCTGCCTCCCAAATGCTGGGATTACAGGCATGAGCCACCACCCCCAGTGGTGTCAGTCTTTGATTTTAAGTTATACTGCAGATCCAACATGGTTAAAACAGCATGGTACTAGACCAAGGACCCAGGATCAGTGGAGCAGACTAGAGGATGGAGAAGCAATCCCAGTCATTTCAGAGGGGTCAAAAACATACTGGAAGAAGTAGTGCTAGAAAACTTTGGTAATATTTGTACACAGTATATATTTGTGTGGGCTTGCATGTGAAATCCTTCCATAGCAACATACAGAGCTACCTCTTTTTTTTTTTTTTTTTTTTTTTTTTTGAGACAGGGTCTCGCTTTGTAGTTCAGGCTGGCCCTGAACTCACTATGTAGCCCAGGCAAGCCTCGAACTCAGCAATCCTCCTGCCTCTGCCTCCCAAATGCTGGGATTACAGGCGTGAGCCACCACGCCCAGCAGAGCTACCTCTTTTTTAATGACTGTTACACATTATGTACTGAAAGGACATACACATTTAAAAAAAAATTGGAAGCCATATGTACCTCATTTATCTTTTTTTTTTTTTGAGACACGGTCTCGCTTTGTAGTTCAGGCTGGCCCTCAACTCACTATGTAGCCCACGAAAACCTCTAACTCAGCAATCCTCCAGCCTTTGCCTCCCATGTGTTGGGATTACAGGCATGAGCCACCACGCCCAGCATTATGGGGTGTGGTACTGATGCTGGTGGGCGTGAGTCACCACACCCAAGATCATATCATTGTATCTGGTTACCAGGATCGAACCAGGGATTTTGTGTTTGCTAGGCAGGCGGTGGAACCACTGAGTTAAATCTCCAGCCCAATACCTCATTTATTTTATTCTAGTCCTGGCCCTGCAATTAATTCTTTTATTTCCATCCTAGCCTTGCCTTAATTGACTTATATATTTTTAATACAACTATTAATATTTTGAGCATGGCCATTTCTTCATCTCTCTGCCAACACTCTCTGTTAAAATAAAAAATTTTTAGTATTGCCAATCTGATAGGAAAAATGCTATTACCTTGTTGCTTATTTCCTACTATGAGTAAGGTTTGAGGTCTTTTTATGCATCTATTTGCCATTTTCAATTTCAGTTAATTACCAGTTTATACTGTTTGCTTTTTTTTTTTTTTGCCTTTTGAGACAGGGTCTCGCTTTGTAGTTCAGGCTGGCCCTGAGCTCACTATGGTGCCCAGGCAAGCCACCACGAACTCAGCAATCCTCCTGTCTCTGCCTCCCGAGTGCTGGGATGACAGGCGTGAGCCACCACGTCCAGCATTGTGGTATGCGGTGTTAATTGTTGGTGGACATGTCTCCACGCCCAGCATTATATGTGGTTACTGGGGATCAAACTCAGGACCTTGCGCTTGCGAGGCAGGCGCCGGAACCACTGAGCTAACCCTCCGGCCCCCTGTTTGCTTCTTTCTTTACTGAGTCTTTTCCCCTTCATTGATTTAGGGCTCTCTAAAAATTAGCCTTTGGGCATAGGAAGTGTAAACACTTCTCACCTGCCCTTTTCCCTGTACGCTTCCTTGTGTTCTGAATCATCCAGCGATTGGTGATTTTAGTTGCAAGTCCTCAGTGTGTCCAGGTCAAGCTGGCTCTTTAACTTCCCTCGCCGGAAAACAGGCCTGGATGGTCCTGGCCCAGAGTCCTGTTCACAGCAGACATGGCATATGCTAGCCTCTTGCTCTGTGGGTAGACAGGCCTCTTGATGGGGATGGGAGACTTTCTGTTCTATTTCCTCAAATCCTGGACTTTCTGTTCTATTTCCTGTTCTAAATCCTCAAATCAAATTCCTCCAACCCCAGAGTTCACTGTTGCTTGCCCTTCTTTGTTCAGAAAACTTCACTCCACGTGCACATCTGGCTCACAATCTCATCCAGGCCTTCAGTCCCCACAGCTCAGGGCTGGCCTCCACGTGCTGCCCTTGTCCTGATGCTCTCGGAGTTCTCCAGATCTGTCATGGTCTTCTCTCCTCCTGGTTCCCTCCAGCAGTCTGCTGCCCAGACTGCCTATGCCTCTCTGGTGCATCCTCCCAGCACCAGCCTGGGGTCCTTTGCTTACACATGCGGGTTTGGTGACATTCCCAGCTGGAGTGTGGTCTCAGCAAGGGCAGGACTGCATAATCATCTTATCATTTCCTCCACAGCACTAGCTGAGCAAGAGGCAGACTCCAGCCTCTTGATTAAACCAACGCACACTGAGAATAGACTGGTAGTGAGCGTCAGAGGGAACACATCCTCAAGTCACAAGTGAACACAATTTCCCACTCTTCTCATGGCTTGTGAGAGGGCATGGTCTGGTAGTCAATGAGCAACTTAATGACCCACAAAACTTATTAACCAGAATTAAAGGGGGCCGGGCCAAAGGCAGAATATACTGTACGTGTGGCAGGTGGTGCAGGGCATACAGATGGAAATACCTTCCCTTCCCTCCTGTGTCTGTCCCAAGAATTCCTGGCAAAGATGAAAGAGAAGGAGCAGCCTGTCACCACAAGCCCCTCCTTGATTGCCATGCTTGTCACCTTCTGAGACTGTGGTCTTTCTCATGGGCACCCTTTGCCAAGGCCTAGAGCCCTGTTTTCCCAAGGGGCAAGCTGAAGATGAGTAATACAGTGATAGCCAGGAGTATCCTCAGGGCCCCTGAGAAACTTTATCAACAAAGAGCATGGCCGGCCAGTGTACATGCGACTCCCGGGTTGAGAAGTGCAGGCTCTCTTCCCCTGAGCGACTGACCAGCAGGTCCTCTGGCTCTGAAAACCCTCCCATGCATGAGGAACTCATACCTGGGACCTCTGGGAAGCCTGAAGGGAAAATTCTAGTGCTCAAGGCCTAACATCTCATCCGGGGCTAACCATCCAGGGAGAAAGACTCCCACCCTGGGAAAGTATGTTGTCCACTGCTCAGAGCACACTTTTTTCTTACCACCTTCCATTTCTTCTGAGAAAAAAGAATCCTAAAAGAGTTTCTGAGGTCTTTCCTTCCTTTGGCCACTTCTCTTTTTTCTCTGAAGAGTCCCATATCTTGAGTTTTATTCCCGTTGATTGACGTAGTCTTCAAGCCCCAGGGCTTTTGAACTTGGCAAAAGTGAATTTTGTTCTCTTTTGCTAATTTCTAGGTATTTCCCACTGTAAAATAAAGACAAAGGCATATGTAAATACATCTAATTTATGCCTCTTTAGGTATGCAGTTATTTTTTTTTCTGGGAAGAACTGCCCCCCCCCCCATGTGCATTGAATTTACAGTACCTCTAGAGAGAAACTATGGAGGAAAAAAAGGCTGAAGATTTCTAATTTAACTTTCTAGGGCTCCACAGGAATTATTTAAGTAGAGATACTTATAGTACTTCTAGGGCTAATTTTTATTATTCTGATTTTTTTTTTAAAAAGTGAGACATGACAAAAAGTTTATAAAATAAGATTACATAAAATTTATGTAATCTTTACTGTAATACAGTAAAGGAGACAAGAAAAAATATCACCCATAGCCCATCATACAGGCAAATACATTTTAGCATTTTTTATATTTCTTTTAATTTTTTGGCTCTGTTTTGGTAAATTAAAAAATTGTTTTTAAAATCTAAGGATATAAGAAAATTTAGGAAATAAATGATAGTCTTATACCAACCTCACAGACAGATTTAACAAATGCTAACATTTTTGTTTCTTTCATTTTGTTTTCTTTATTTTAAATATTTCAGGTTATTCAATTATAAACTAAACTTACAATTTCTTTCTAATTTCTGTTCACCAAAATACAGCTAGGTTGTTTGCAGATTTTTCAACTTTTAAAAAAATGGAATACAGTGCTGCAATGTGAAACATTTAAGATTGGTTTCTGGAAGTGGAATTGCTGAGTCCAGCTGTACTGGGTGCAGCCCGATTCCTCTCCCCAGGGGCCCCGCACTTCACGTCCACACCAGAAACGGGTGGGATGTCTTCTCTCACTAATATTCAGTGTTCTCAGACTTTTTCATTACTACCAATTTTTTTCCCAATTTATATTTGTTTATTTTATCTTGCTCAGTACCTGGAGGATGATTTTTGATTGGAGAACTCATACTTCTTGTTTCTCTTTCTTTCTTTCTTTCCTATTTATTTATTTATTTATTACATGTTTACAGTAGACAATGATTACATTCATCATGGGTAGTTCATACCAACACATCTTTTTTTTTTTTTTTTTGCTTTTTGGAGACAGGGTCTCGCTTTGTAGTTCAGGCTGGCCCTGGGCTCACTATGGAGCCCAGGCAAGCCTCGAACTCAGCAATCCTCCTGCCTCTGCCTCCTGAGTGCTGGGATGACAGGCGTGAGCCACCACGTCCAGCATTGTGGTATGCGGTGTTGATTTTTGGTGGGCGTGTCTCCACGCCCAGCATTATATGTGGTTACCGGGGATCAAACTCAGGACCTTGCGCTTGCGAGGCAGGTGCCAGAACCACTGAGCTAACCCTCCGGCCCTAGATGGAAATTCTTTTAAAATGAGTATTATTAATAGGACTTTGACAGTAAGTATGCTGATAACATAAAAGGATAAAAAAAGATAGAGCACAGACATTGTGAAATAAAAACAGGCATAAACTAGGCATAGTGGCACACCCGTGCAATACCAGCCACTCTGGAGGCTGAGGCAGGACGACTACAAGTTGGAAGCCAGCCTGAGCAACTTAGTAAAAACCTTGTCTCAAAAGAACTGGAGATGTAGCTCAGTACTAAGGAAACAAAACAAACAAGCATAATGACAGAATACTAACAAAAAAACCACGTTATAGCCAAGCAGAATTTAATCCAAGGAATAAAAGGATTTTGAAAATATTAATCAATGCATATAATTCACATATGAACAAATATATGATTTTTTTTTTTTGAGACAGGGTCTCACTTTGTAGTTCAGGCTGGCTCTGAGCTCACTATGTAGCCCAGGCAAGCCTCGAACTCAGCAATCCTCCTGCCTCTGCCTCCCGAGTGCTAGGATTACAGGCGTGAGCCACCACGCCCAGCAAACATATGACTTTTATCTTAATATGTTTTCCAGTATTCAGACTTTTTATTCCGGGGTTAAACTGCTTGATTTTGATGTTTTTTATGCTTTGTTCTTTCCTTCTTCCTTCCTTCCCTTCCCTTCC
>PVIC010040870.1:0-16479 GCA_004025085.1 Thryonomys swinderianus
CCGAGTGCTGGGATGACAGGCGTGAGCCACCACGTCCGGCATTGTGGTATGCGGTGTTGATTGTTGGTGGGCGTGTCTCCACGCCCAGCATTATATGTGGTTACCGGGGGGATCAAACTCAGGTCCTTGCGCTTGCGAGGCAGGCGCCGGAACCACTGAGCTAACCCTCCGGCCCAACTATTGCTTTCTTGATTGTCTCATTTAGTGCCCTTTTTCAGGAAGAGTATTTTTCTTGGTCTATTCCTGCTGTGATTCTTCATTGTTCATACATGGTGATTCTGCACGTTATATTTCTTTTTAACTTATATTCTATCAGTGAGTGATCCGTGACTTTATTCTAGCTTGTGCACATACAGACTTATAGGAAAAATGGAGTGCATTTAAATGCTGTGTCTAGCATTTACAGTCTATGCAAGTGTGGAATATTTACCTTTTCTTGATTAACTAAAAAATAGGACAACTACTTCTAACAAGGGGTATCAGAGAAAGGGGAGATAGAGTCTTGATCTCAAAGTGTGTCAAGTGACAATAAAAAGTTGGGAAACAACACGTTTAGGAAATTGGGAACCGTCCAAGACTTTTGAATAATACAGTGACATCAGTTGATCTATACCTCGAAAGTTTATTTTAGTGAAACAGACTATTTTAAAGGTGTCAGAGTTAGGAAGTAGAAAGACCCTCTGCACATTTTGTCTTAATATCACTAAGATAATGAAACAGAGGTTATTAATAAGTGTTGCAAAGCTGTTCTTCCAAATTTTGGAAACAGACAACTTTTCTGTGACTATATAAGTAAAACGTTGTGCTCTAGGGCAGCACCTGAGAGATGAAAAATGAGGTAAGACAAGGACTCATTAATGGTCATACTGTACAAAAATAAGCGAAAATACCTGCAAAAACAACACATCACATAAAGAATACGAGGTTAATTAGGAAACTGCAGCAATCTTGCATGTTATTCTTGAAAATATTTTTGACAAAACTCAACACACGTCATAATATTTACTGTTCCCATTCGAAAAATAAGCCTGTTTCTCTACTCATTCATCTCATTTGTGTCTCAAAGTATTTTGGTTTATTTATACGCAGACTTTTCAATGTATTCATCTATTTTTCTCTTCTAATGCCCATTTAAAGGAAATTTATTGGTTTGCTTTAAATTCTTTTTTATCTAAACGAGAGCTATTCTTATTTTGAAGTATTTTTCAGTGGATATTTTATGGTTTCAGACAGTCTCCTTCCCATGATTTATATTTCTCTTATTTTATTTCACTGTAGCATTAGCTAGGGATTATAAAGAAATGTTAATTAACATACATAAAATATTCTCTTTTAATCTTAGGCTTTTACTATTAACTAGTAGGTTTTAGATAACTATACTTAATTTCTGGTGAATGACCAAAATTGCCATTTAATTTTATCAAGAGCTGTTAGTAAATTTAAAAAAAAATTTGACATGAAATTGGTCTATTTTTCTTCTCAACTTTTAGAACAGCCTTCATACCAATTTTACAGAATAAGTTGAGAGGTTATGTTTCAATGGTATAGTAATAATTTCATTGGGTTGGAATGTTTTATTTCTGGAATCTTTTCAAGTGCTTGTTGATAAATTTATTGGAGCCTGAGGCTCTTATTAGAGGAATTTCTTCACTATTGTTTCCAATCTCCACAACTCAACAAAAAAATATCCTAGAATAAAGCCAAAGTGTTCAAACTATCAATTTGCCTTTACAAAACTAAATCTCTCATAATTTTTAAAAGGTAATATTGCCATGGGTAAAGATAGCCTCAGATGACATAGCCATGGAATATGTTAATAAGTACACAAAGAAAGCCACATTTAAATTAAAATGTAGCATATTATTTTTATTTCAAATAAGGGGAAATTCTTTTTCAAATGACAAGTGGATAAATATCACTTGGGAAAAAGTAAGATTCCTATAATATAGCATAAACCACAGTTAGTTTTAGATGGATTATTCATTTTGTAAAAATGAAGACACAAAAATACTAGAAAAACTATATGTAATGGTTGTATCACATTGGAGTGGAAGACGATATAAAAATTATACCCATAAAGGAAAAAAAGACAGAGAAAAGGCCAATGAAATTAACTCATTAGAGTTTGTTCTTCAACATTTGAACTACCAACACCAAATGCAAGAATTCTAACTTGCCAAAGTGGAAACTATAATCTCTATAGTAATGTATTTGTCATAGTTAAATGAATAGCTTTTGATTCATAATTCAAAAGGCAGTTCTTTTTCCTGCCTTTGCCTGCCTTCTGTAGAAATCCCCCAGCTGCCAGTCCAAATTTCTCACCCAGACTCAGGGACACTCATCACCTATCCAACAGGGTATCGATACTGCCAAGCTGGCATCAATTCTCTTATTAGACTTGAGACAGAAGCTGTCAACACTCCTCTTTGGCATCTATGTGACTGTGAAGGATGATCACATTTTAGTCAAAAGACATAATAATCTCATCTGGTTACATTTGAAGAAAAGTATCACTAAATAACTATTATTTTGTACTGTTTTTACACAATGTTCACAAATATACAAGTCACTAACTTTTCACTTGAAACTTAAATGAGAATTCTGTAGAAATTAAGAGGCCCAGAACATTGAGTTTTTTTTTTTTTTGGGGTTTTTCTGTGTGTGTGTGTGTGTGTGTGTGTGTGTGTGTGTGTGTGTGTGTGAGTTAATTTAAAACAGTTAAGGATCTGCAGCCCATAAAAACCTAATCTACAAAAATAAAGCAATTGATGCCAATTGCAGCCATCATTTTATGAAGAGAAAGCAAAATATCATAATTGCCCTCTGTTTAAATACAAGTTTTATAAAACAATTTGGTTGTAGTTCTGTATTTTCTTACATGGCTTAATTACTGCCAGAAAATATTCTCAAGGTTAGAAAGTCATTTTCAGCAAGCAAATTACAGCATATTGATTTCTGGAGTCAACAGACAATAAAGCAAACATTTATTTACTTATTTTTGCCTTTGAGTAAGCATTGGTAATTAACGATTCCCTTGATTTTCTCACCTATAAAAATTTGTATATTCTTGTCTAGTTCACTGAAGTTTTTATAAAGACCAATTCCTGCATGTTAGTAAATTAACCTCTGTTTAATAGAAGATAATTTTTCTAGAAATATTAAGGGTTGTATGATGAAGAGTTCTATGACCAAATAAACTTGAGAAATGATAGAGTCAGTACAGATAAATTAATTTCTCTCTGAACAGCCTTTAATATGTTAAGGTACATTTTGGTGCCCCAAGGGACAGTCATAGCACTGAGTGTGTGTAACAAGTGGTGGGACGCAGAATTCAGTTGTTTTTGTGTGTGTAGTTCGGGCTGGTTCTGAGCTCGCTATGTAGCCCAGGCAAGCTTCGAACTCAGCAATCCTCCTATCTCTGCCTCCCGAATGCTGGGATTACAGGCGTGAGCCACCACGCCTGGCACTGTGGTATGTGGTATTGATTGTTGGTGGGCGTGAGTCTCCACGTCCAGCATTGTATGTGGTTACCAGGGATCGAACTCAGGACCTTGTGCTTGCCAGGCAGGCACCGGAACCACTGAGCTAACCCTCCGGCCAAGAACTCAATTTTTATATATTATGTATAAATACCTATTGAGAAACCACCATTATATGGAATGTACCTTTGGAAACTGACACCAGAAGACCTTTTGGAATATATGCACAAAGAGCTATAAATGGTGTTATGAGAGCTTTTGCTACTAATTCACGTACATAATGTCTGTTTAGGGTATTCCACAGAAAATTTGAACTTACCATAACAAGACTTCTATTTGGATTCAGCATCACACTAAGTTTAGACTTGATGCTATCTAATGACAAATAAATATTACCATTGAAAGTGATCTCATCCCAAATAAAAAGATGATTTAAGTTTGCTTATTTAATTCAATATATTGTCTTTTCTTGTTATTTACCATTGTTTATATAGTTATTAATTCTGAAATTCTATTAGTGCTTCTTAGAGTAATATGTTTTGATTAACATCACTTGAGAAAGTTTATTAAGATAAGGTTAGTCTCGAGAAAGAGACTAACCTAGGAGTTTTCTTTTGTTGTTTAACAGATTAGATTTCTAATTTCTTATGTTATCTTATGTGAATTTTTCTGTACAGTATTAGAAATTTAGTCATAAAATATGCAAAATATAATCTCTATTTGGAAAATACTTAATATTGAAAATATTTAATTCTGAGTGTTCTACTGTTCATATGCTCTGTGAGGTACTACTATTTTTTGACTTGTATATATGCTCCAAATGAAGGTAATCTTTCATGTTATCAAAACAGTTTGGTACTATGGCTGCTAAGGAACAGGAGTGAACAAATTATCAGAGGTCTTACTCTGAGCTTTTGAAAGACACAAAAGCATAGTCTGTGTACAACAGTAAGGTACATCTGCTATCAGGGAGAACTCTCTTATTCTCTTTTTGGGACACACCATGAGTTTATATGACCTCCTATCATCATTATTCATCTCCCAATTTCCCCGTAAGAAGACATCATAAAGTTTGTTTTCTGATTGGACTGGGGACACTTCTGAGTACAAAGATTCAAATCAAAGTATCTCCGAGAGACAGATTTCAAGTGTCCTGAATTCCTGTTGGTTTGTGCACAGATCCAGCCATTAGTGTGTCTTCACATTCAACAAAATCCCAATAGAGTTGATATGTAAAAAGACTTAAATGTGGTGCCTCTCACAGAGGCGTGACGTTTTAAGACTTTATGGACAAACATGTTGAATTGAAGTGAGAAATTCTGACAACTTGTGGAGAGTAGCATTTCAGTCTGGACCCCTGGCTTTGTTGCCAGCATGAGGTAGCTCTGGAGTAAACCTTTTCATTACAGTATTTATTCTCTGTAGACTATTGTAGCTGAATGTGTCTCCTTTTACATTCTGGTAAATATCTGCATCCAAAAGGCATGCATCTTGGATTTTATAAAAGTAACAAGTTATATACACATAGGTCGATAGATAGACACAGATACACATCGACACTTAAATGTGCAAATAGTAAAAGAATGTTAATAAATATGTTCATTAAACTGTGTGTTTAAGTCAGTGAGATTCAGATTTGCTTGATACCTTCCCACTGTCCCCATCATTCAGCACATTCCCATCAATAATATTCCCTTTGAACACTCTGTGCCTCTGGGATGGGGACCACTCGCATTAGTCTCTACAAGTTTGGATAGGAGAACAAAATTTGAAGATATATTTTTGAGACATTTTCCAGAGAGGAGTTAACTTATTTAGCATAATGAAGACCAATGAGAACTAGGCTAAAACAAGAAGTCATAGAACTATATTGTATAGTAGAAATAATCATTTATCTTAAAATTGTAAGTATATTAAATTTTTTATCATTTTGTAGGGCCAAGTGTTTTTTCTGTTTTGTTTCAATGTAACACAAGGTGAAACTAATAAACAAAATCCAAAAAGCATTCTTCTGACTTCTATGAAAAAAACAAAAGTAAATTCCATAACAAAATTATTAGAGAATAAGAATACCTAATAACTGTGTGCTGAAATCTTAAAAAAGAATGGTCAAAATGTTCCTGAGAGTGCACAAAGTTCTAAATCTTGCAAAAAATCCCATCCTTCATGCATCATTAATACTTCCCGATTTTAGTTTCTTTAAAGAGGAATAAAACATAACAGTAATTACATAGCAATGTAATTACTGAACCTACATATTTTATACATACTCATCTTTAGGAGTTGACTCATCTGTATGTAACTTAACAGCAGTTTGTTTCAGTGACTCACTAATTCATTCCTTTCAAAATTTTCACTTCAGATTTAATTGAAACAACCTTTTATTTGCATTCACAGTGTATTCTTTTGGATAATTTATAATTGCATAATGACACTACATATTAAACTAATAAACATAGGTTCTGGAACAAACATACAAGACTGTTTATTAAGTAGGCAACTCACTGGTCAAGGTAGCACACAGAGAGTGAAGGGAACAGAATGCTCTTTAGTGTAGAACTTCTATTATAAAAATCTCCCACTCACAGAACCATCTAGGAACGCTTGATAAATGCGACAATGAAGCTGCCCTCTGCTGTGCTTTCCTACTCACCTTCTATTTTCAGAATTACCACTTAAAGTCAGTCACTGGCATCTGTTGAATGCCGCCTTCTGGGTGAATGCTGTGGTTCCTGTACAAATGGAATTAATGGATATTTTTAGCTCCCTTATGTGCCTCATTTATTGAGGAGGAAGGTCACTTCCTGGATTTCCCAGAATGTAGGAGCTTTGCTGGGCCTGGGCAAAACTGAAGAAGAAATTCAACTGAGTATAATTCCTTTACTTTGCCCTTTTTCTGCTCTAGTTTTTCAGTTGTGTAAATTGCTTAGTCCATTGTACAGTATTTCCAGAGAGCGAAAAATCCATTTAAGGATAAGACATGAAGATATTTAACTAATTCCTAATCTCCATTTAAAAAAAAAAAACCTTTTGAGGCAGTTTAATGGACAAGTCAAATAAAGAAAAAGATCCATACTGAACTTGGCAGACTTAGCATACATGAAAAGCCATTCTTCTGCCATACACTGTACTTGGCATACACACATCTACACACATGCACACACATAGACACACACCATAAATGATCATCTTAATTATACATTAAATATTTTGTAACTTTTAAAAAGACAGGTACTTAAGTCCTCTCTTAAAATTACCAAGGTGGAATGTTCCTTGAATTATTTTCATGAAATAAACGTGTGACATATATTCATATTGTTAAAAAAGTGATAATTTTATAGATGATAAATATTTTCTTCTTACATATGCATTTGTCTTTTACTCTAGGATAGATTCTAACTTGGCGAATACAGTTATTGCAAAAACTGAAAAAATGCACCTTTTCATATAAATCTGCTCTGGGGGAAAAAAAGTAATCTAGTCAGTGACTATGTACCAGGCAGGCGACATCATCTGTGAAGCTCCTGGCTGCTCCCTGTAGACCAAAAGGGTGTTGGTGCTTAAACTGGTGGATTCTCAAAATAGCAATGTGTCTAAAGGTCACTGGAAGAGGAATGTCGTAAAAGGAAGATGTTGATTCAGTGAGTCTGAGTTGTAGTCCAGAACCTGCATTTCCTGTTTGCTTCCTGGTACTAGTGCATGACCACACTGGTCTAGCTGGGTTTACAATTACTGAAATTTATTTATTATGATCTGACCATAATAGTCCTGTAAAAGAAACATTAAAAGAAACTTTAGAATTGCTTTAAATAACACAGTGAAGTGCACTGTGTATTCACACTGGACCACTGACTGTGTCAGCTTATTGCCCGCGAGCACCAGAACCTGGATCTGCACTCAGTAATGGAGGAGATCAGAGCAGTGCTTCCCCTAAGGTAATGAACCAAATCTAAAGCGTTTCTCTTCTGCCTCATGGTAGATGTCATTTGCCACAGAGTTGTAAATGTAGACGTGACTGCTTAGTGTGAAATTCCACACATGGTAAACAGTGACGGTGATACTTTGCCTGTCTTTGAAAGTATTATCTCTGGTATAGCATTTCTAAATTTGTATGAGTTTTCTTTATCTTAATGAAGTATAAGTGTTAGGCTGATTTCTAAAACAGAATGTATGAATACTTCTTAGAATGACTGGTTTCCCATATTTCCTCAAAGAGCATATATATATATATATATATATATATATATATATATATATATATATATATATATATATATATATTTATATTTATATTTATATTTATATTTATATTTATATTTATATATATAGTTTTTGTCTTCCTGTAGCCCAGTGAATGTCTGAACTCTTAATTGAGGAAAAACTTTCCTTTTCATATAAAAACTTACATAATACAATGAAAGTTGTAAACTTTTCTCAAGTCATAATCTGCTTTCCCTAAGATCTGTAAGGACATATTAACTGGGAAAAATTTATTCTCTTATACATCAGTGCATTCTATTTCTCTTCGATTACATGTAGGCACCAACCCTCACTTGCTGGGCTCTCCTCGAGTTAGGAAATGTTTAGAGTACAAAAATGCATGCTTAAAGATCATAAAAAGATAACCCTTTCCAAAGGCATTTATGATCTAGGCTTATCAATTGATAAAAGTAATTAAGTAGAAAAATACATAATTAAATATATAATGATGTGTTGTTTTAAAGTACTTTTAAAATGCACCACCAATTTTGTCTGTATTTGCATTTCTAGGTAAAAATAAAAGAAGGACATAGACTAGGTGGTAAGTAGAAGTCACTATGGTGAAGAAGAAATGTAGTTAAGAATATAGGTTGGAGCCTGTGGGAATTATACGAACCTACATGCTATGGCTTAGTTATTGGTTTTTCCTGCAAACATTTATTGAACACCTATTCAGACACATCAGATACTATAGTTTTATGATTGTAGTATGTTTCGGTTATAGCAAAGGAATAATTATTTTCAAAATAAGCAGTTCACCTTAACATTGACCTCATCTGTAGTAATCAGGTAATGCACTCTTTTCTCAAAGGCAAGCATCTGAGATGAGTAATGCACAGTTTTTATTTTTGCAAGGATATCAAACAAAGACAGAGAAATGAAATGGGAAGAACTTTAGCTGGAAAACTTTCTGGGAGAGTATTGGAGACAAAACCTAATGTGGTTTTTATCAGTGATTATGCGACCCTCCAAATATATTGCTTTTTGTTTTATCAGTGTTTTCTTACTAGCTGGGGCCCAGAACATAACCTGCATGCTTATGTACAGAAAAACCACAATTAGATACTTTAGCTTATTCTAACTCCTTAAAAAATACAATGAATCTGGAAACTAGGACTGTACTGAATTTGCTTTCTTACCAGTGCCTTGCAAAGATTCTCCTTGATTCCAAAGGAAATACAGTTGTTACTTACACACATGAAAGTTTTAACTGTGACTACATTTTCCAGTTCTCATTGGTAACCTCCCTTTTTAAGAAAGACTCTAGGGGGCATGAAAGATGTTTGCATATTGATTCTGGAAGCAAAACATTAATGTGCTCAATGACTTTCTAATGTGGGTTAAATTTTTTTCTGATTCTAATTTATAACATGGAAACAGGCTTCTCTGAGGATTTAATGAGCATACGCACACATACACATGCCTGTGCACACATGTGTATGTAAAGCAACTAGTGCAGTTTCAGTTCTTATTGCAAGAGTAAGTATAATGTTATTAGTTCTCAGATGGAAAAAGTTTTATTGAATTGGACTCAACAGATAAGCAGGAGAGTTTTCTCTTTTCCCTCTCTAGATTATTGTATATTACAAATTACACATAAGAATTGATGTTTCTTTGCAGATTATTTTACTATCTAGCAGAAAATTTTTAAAATTCAGTAGGAAACTGATAACTACTTGAATTTTTTATGAAAATTATTGGACAATTCACTTTTTTTTGAGACAGGGTCTCTCTTTGTAGTAAAAGCTGGCTCTGAGCTCACTATGTAGCCCAGGCAAGCCTTGAACTCAGCAATCCTCCTGCCTCTGCCTCCCGAGTGTTGGGATTACAGGCGTGAGCCACCACGCCCGGCTGGACAATTCACTTTTAATTGATACATTCATTCTGAGCAGAATAAACAACTCAGAGATAATTTAATTTAAAGCTAAAATCACCTTAAGATACACTTTTACTCAGGCAGAAGCATCCAAATTGATATAAATATGGGTGTGGTTGTCACACACATCTTGTCCCAAAGTCTGAGCCGTGATATTAAAAGGAAACACAGGGCCGGAGATTTAGCTCAGTGGTTCTGGTGCCTGCCTTGCAAGTGCAAGGTCCTGAGTTCAATCCCGGCAACCACATACAATGCTGGGTGTGGAGACTCACGCCCACCAGTCATCAATACCACATACCACAGTGTGGGGTGTGGTGGCTGGCACCTGTCATCTCAGCACTCGGGAGGCAGAGACAGGAGGATTGCTGAGTTCGAGGCTTGCCTGGGCTACATAGTGAGCTCAGGGCCACCCTGAACTACAAAGCGAGACCCTGTCTCAAAAAAAAAAAAAAAAGGAAACAGATACATAACAGGCAACTTTTTAGCACAATTTCTCTAGGAAACGAATTCCATTTGGAATGACATATGAAGTCCTTACGTGTCTCTGTGGTGGCCATGGCGTCACATACTGATTTCAGTTCTTTTTACTCTACTGATCTCGTTCTCTATAACATCAGTTCCTTTTGACCCTCCATTTGAGGAAGAGCCTCCCATCCTTGTTTCCAAGCTCCACCCATTCTTTTTCTTGTTCAGAGTCATCTTTCTCTCTTACCAGGGCTGTGAGCAGATATGCTTTTCTTTCCTTTCAGTGCTTTAAGCTCACATCTTAGTCACTCATGTACTCTTCTTATACACCTGTCCTCTTGAAGGTTTTTTACCTACTTAAGAAAAGGTTGAAAGCCCTGACCAGAATTCATCCCTGGAGGAGTCAAAGCTCATCACTATTAAAAGAAAATTCCCTCTACGTGGGATCTCTTCATTTGGGCATGAAACACTAGTCTGCCCAAGTGTTCTTCTTTATCTCCTGAAAACATGTCTGTGCTGAAACACCAATGGCCTTTATTAGCCTGGCTAATCTATGAATCTGAACCCTTCTGAAATTCATTAGAGGAAAAACAGCTAATTGAAAATGAATGTCAAAATGCCCAATGGGATCTTAAAACTAACTCTTCCAAAATGATGGGCTGTGACCTTAATAAGGTTTTTATTTATTTAAATGCAGGCTCCACTTGATATTTGTGACAGGGTTAGCAGAAGAAACAAACCTAAATGTCTTGTAAACTGTCAAATTGGAGCCTCATCTCAGGGAAGCTCAGAGGGTATCATGTTTTAAATGTTATCTTTCAGGAGCTTGGATTGTGTCTCGTGACAGACAGCTCCCCTGAGTTATTAATGGTATGATACTATTCAGACAATTGCATAAGCTGAATTCGATACAGCACTTTATTACAATAACAAGCAAATTGAACTTGGAAAAACTATCCATCTTTGAAGTTTTAAAATTTAGATAGTGCTATAGAAACCATTGTAAAATATATTAATGATAAATTATACTATTTTAAAGCTAAAAATTCCTTTTGCTCCTGGCTGATATGGAATAATGAATATGTGGTCAATCACAGATTCTTCAAGCCAATCCTTAATTTTTTCAGCACATTACTAATATTCTATTTTCAGATCTTATTTCTTTATAGTAATGGAAAATGTGGCTCAATATTGTTTATTAACCTTTATAATTAATGCCAGGAGTCACTTGCACAGTACTTGGCATTATCTACAAGATATAAATTTTTTCTGTGGGGCAATGAAAACAAAACAAGTCTAGAAATATGTTAAGACTCATATTGAAAGCTTAGCAATGAAAATAAAGTCCTTTTACTCTCTCTTGCATTTCATGATTTGTTATCACATTTATTGTTTTTTATTGTGAATGACAAGATTCACCATACTGTATTTGGTGTGTTGTTTTTCAAAGTGTGCAGCTAATCCTATACACAAGTGTATTTATTGGATGAATAAAATACTTAAATATTCAATGTTTTGCCCTGTAGAGGGTCTTTAGAATACCAGTTTCTTGTAGACTCATGTGTGCGTGTGTGTGTGTGTGTGTGTGTGTGTGTGTGTGTGTGTGTGTGTGGTACTAGGGCTCAAACTTGGACCCTTGTGCTTCCAGGGTAGGATCAAAACCATTTGAGCTAAGTCCCCAGCCCAAGAGGCACTTTAATAGAATCAACATTCAAAACTGAGGATCAGTGAAAGAAGATTCAACCTGGGCAAAAATCTTAGGTGATTCAAGGCACTTAATTTCCCTTCTGTTCTCATGGTAGATCAAAGACTGTACCATACTCACAAAGAACTGTTATTGATAACAACACAGAAGCAACCCCCCCCTTTTTAGAGACAAGGTTTCACTTTGTAATTCAGGCTGGCCCTGAGCTCACTATGTAGCCCAGGCAAACCTTGAACTCAGCAACCCTCCTGCCTCTCCTCCTGAGCACTGGGATGATAGCTGTGAGCCACCACTAACTACTTCAACTGCTAGAGTCTCTGGGTCTACTACCCAATTAAAAATTCAATAAACTTTTAGTTTCATCTAGATTCTCAAAATATGTTGATTTAATTGTTATATAAATTGGCATAAAACTGATGCTAGTTATATTTTACTATTTGAATACTTTATTATTTGAATCTTTATTGGTACATTATATATACACATCACGATTGTACTCAACATTGAGAACTTGTATCAGTATATAAGATAACTTAATTCTCATTTTTCCCCTTCACCTACAACCCCCTGGCCTATATGCTCAAGCTTTGTTTCCTTTTTTTATCAACAAAGTATTTTCTTTCCCCTCATTACTTACCCCTAAACTTCATTTCCCTTTGAATATTGTTTTGCAATATCTATCATGCATTCTAGAACTCATTTACATTTTCAGTTTCTCTTATCAGAGAACAGATACGATATTTAAACATCTGTGACCTAAAATGGAGTATTACTCTGCCATAAAAATGATAATTTTGAGTCATTTATACTCTAATGGATGTACTTTAAGAAAATACTCATAGATGAAATAAAACTGATACAAGTTTTTTTTTTTACTGCAAAACATGTAATTGCTAAGTAAAATTACTGTGCTTTATATTGGATTATGTTTCTTTTACATGTGTATCTTTATCATAATCACATTTTAAACCATAAGTAAGCTTTTTCTTTCTATAAAGTTGAATTTTGACGTGCTACTTATTACCCAGTAGTATCTTGTGTTCCCAGAATCCAGCTACTCCTCTAGACATTTCTAATAAAATGTTTCCAGTAGCACATCTTCAGACTTGTTTTGCACTCTGAATTATATGTTTATAGTATTTGAATAAGAACAGGGTTAGAGAGTAGAAGTAACACATATTTATTAAGCACTCATTATATGCCAGGCCAAACTGTATCTGCTAGTCTATTTAAACCTCAGAAGAATAATTCAATGAATCACCTCATTTTAGAGATAGAAAACCAAGTTCTAAAGAAACAAGTTGGGCCGGAGGGTTAGCTCAGTGGTTCTGGCGCCTGCCTCGCAAGCGCAAGGTCCTGAGTTTGATCCCCGGTAACCACATAGAATGCTGGGCATGGAGACACGCCCACCAACAATCAACACCACATACCACAATGCCGGACGTGGTGGCTCACGCCTGTAATCCCAGCACTCGGGAGGCAGAGACAGGAGGACTGCTGAGTTTGCGGCAGCTTGCCTGGGCACCACAGTGAGCTCAGGGCCAGCCTGAACTACAAAGCGAGACCCTGTCTCAAAAAGCAAAAAAGAAACAAGTTAACTTAGCAAGGTTCATATGGCTGCAGAACCTGAGATCTGAAATCATTAATCGTGTGAATGCAGTCAAATATGCTAAAAGCCCTGCTCCTCGGCCTCCAGTTCCAGCCAAGGACTGGCCTTACTAAAGAACTGGCAGTTACAGAAATTGTGTCATTGGTGCCTCTGGCTGCCACCTTTGATGAATGGCGATTACAGCAGCAACGACATTTATTATCCTCATAGAAGGAGGCTTGCCGGTGGCAAAAGGAGGACATGCATTTGTCCCTGGCTCAACAGGCTCAAATGGATGACATGGCTGCAGTCATTGTTCTAGCTCACTAAACCCTTCATTTAAACATGAAGGGAAAAGTCTACCTTTCTCTTTATACTTTCTGTGCCCCACTAAAGTGAACATTGCCACTTGCGGCTCTTGTAGTCATCATTTAGCTGCTGTTGCCTTTTCACAAACAAAATGTCCTAAAAAATGATTGTGTATTTTTCAGGTGGTATTTGCATTTCAGATACTTTTTTTTTTTTGAGACAGGGTCTCGCTTTGTAGTTCAGGCTGGCCCTGAGCTTGCTATGTAGCCCAGGCAAGCTTCGAACTCAGCAATCCTCCTGCCTCTGCCTCCCGAGTGCTGGGATGACAGGCGTGAGCCACCACGCCCAGCACTGTGGTATGCGGTATTGATTGCTGGTGGGCGTGAGTCTCCACACCCAGCAGTGAATGTAGTTACCGGAGATTGAACTCAGGACCTTGCGCTTGCGAGCCAGGCCCCAGAACCACTGAGCTAATCCTCTGGCCCTCAGATACATTCTTAATCCATCAAAAGGGACATCTATGTAAAGCCTGCTGCTACATGCTATGTGAATGGAGAAATGACATAGACAAACAAAACACCAGTCATGTGCCCTTCTTTCAAGCCAGACCACAGCTGTTTGAAAAATGACAATATATCACAACACTATCACTATTCTTAATTAATTGACTTTGCAGGTCTTTTAGATGTTCACTGGTGTATCTCATACGAGTGGCTAAAAATGGACACTAACAGTCTGTGGCAGTTACAAACTAGATAGCATACTGTCAGATTCTGCCATAGATGAAGCCTTCACATTTGCTCTGGCTCTAGTAAAATGAGCCACTTGAGAGGTACAGATGCATTTATTATCACATGTTCCAAATCACAAGGCCACTTAGTGCTAAAAGTCTCTGATAGGAGAATTTCACGATCAAGGCTAAATGTAGATGACACTTTGTGAACTAGATAGAATATCAATAGTGGATAACAAATATTTAATCCGACTTGTAATCCCCAAGCCTATATGATATTCAGTGAGAGCAACTGCTCTAACAATTTCAATATAAATTGACTTGTTTATTAACCTTCCTCCATTCACTTAACTGGACACTCTCTTAGGGATTTTTCCTTCTAATCAGTTACATAATATGTCATGATTCTTTTTTTTTGTACTATATTCCACAATTATAATGGAAATATTTATATGTAGATTCCCCACGTTTGCCCCCCCACCATATCAACTCCTTGTTAAAACTCTATCTCCCATGATTCATGCTCATACAATTTTAATGTGTATATGTGTATATTACTATTTGCTTCTGTGTATTAGTATCATATATTAATGTGACTGCTTGGGGAAGTTTCTTGTTATTTTGATAAATGAATTAATGAAGAATGAATTAAGTAGCAACTATAGTTTAACTTAGCTCATTAGAAACAAATAAAATAGATCGAGCTGCCTTATTGCCTGAATGGAAATCACCATTCTACTATAAGTAGTGGATTATTTGTACAAAGGTGCTAGAATTCCTAGCTGAATATTTTGTTGGCATCTTATGCCAAAATTTTCATTCATTAATGAATTATTTCAATGATAATTACCCCAAATCTCTGAGTGGAGGGATCAGATGTTGAATATTAGTGTCCTGGTGCTCAGGGAGTCTTTCCCAGGCTGTTACATATGCTTCTCAATGTGATTCCAATTTAGCATACAAATCTTTTATTTACTATCAAACCTACTTAGTCTGTTAAGAAAATAGAATATTCATTGTATTTATAAAATTTAATACACAGTATCTTATCAATTGCAATTTTGCTGGCTTATTAATAGTCAAATAGAAAGGAAAATTGGGAAAGGATGCCAATCATATGTTTTGAGAAAAATGGAAATCATTCACATGTATCATATGCATTAATCACTTTCTCCTGAGTGGTTCTGTATCAGTGATAAATATGACAGGACCAATTTATGTATGCAAAATATAAAGAACAAGTCATCAATTTTTAAAAAATGTAAAATACCACCAGTTTCCAAATACACTACTATTTTATGAACCGGAAAAAAGAAAATCATGCCAAATTATACAGTGGTATTGGTGATTGTGTTATATCTTGATTTCAGAGGTAAGGAAGCAAGTTTAGAATGTAAGTCTTAGACCAGGTAAAACATGACACTTTCGTAGTACCTCCCTATGGAGTACACACTGGGTACTCTATACTTTCAACAAGGATATTGTTTTTTGAAGGGTAAAGATATAAAGCATATTCATGACACTTGTTCTTCCAGGAAACTGTCTAAAGTCTGAGTCTTTGCAAAAGTTGTCACTGTGAATCTAATTCTGGAAGATCCGTTCCCTCCCTCATATTCTTACATGCGAACTTAGAGCATGTGCTGCCACAGCTTTCCAGAAGATCACATTGATCCCACAAAACTTCAAATTCTTTTTAGGAACATTTTGCAACATTTCCCTGGCCTATCCTGTGGAGAACTAATTCCAGCTTCTTATACACAGAAAGTTAAACAGGGTTAAATATTAAAAGTAAACATTAGGGCCGGAGATTTAGCTTAGTGGTTCCAGGACCTGCCTCACAAGCCCAAGGTCCTGAGTTGGATCCCGGTAACCACATACAATGCTGGGCATGGTGACTCACGCCCACCAGCCATCAATACCACATACCACAGTGCCGGGTGGGGTGGTTCACACCTGTATTCCCAGCACTCGGGAGGCAGAGACAGGAGGATTGCTGAGTTCCAGGCTTGCCTGGGCTACATAGTGAGCTGAGGGCCAGCCTGAACTACAAAGTGAGACCCTGTC
>PVIC010040871.1:0-16490 GCA_004025085.1 Thryonomys swinderianus
GTTTATGAGAATCATCGCTATACATCTGTTGCAAGACACTTCAAATCCATTTTAGGAAGAAGCAAGGTGAGTCATATAACTTCCCTGCTCTCTTTCCTAGTCCTTCGAAATACCATTTAGCACAGCCCTTCCCAAGCAGGCTCATTAGAACTCTCCTCTGCCTGATGCTCTGTGACAGGCATTTCTACAGGGGTTCACTTGCTGTTCAAAGGCCACAGCGAGAACCGTATTCATCATGGGACAGACCTGGCTGCCTGACTGGGCCCTGTCGGTGTCACATCTCGCCAAGGAGACGCTCTGCCATGCCGTTTCATCCAGACACAGGGCCCCTGGCTGCAAAGTGATTGGTATCACTTTCTATTCATGTTTTCTCATCAGACAAAAGTACATTTCTCTTATAATTCTCCAACCCAGAAGCTTCAAACCATCTAGTGGGTGCCCCTTTAAAATACTGAACTAGCTGCCTTTGTAAAGACAATTGATCTTTTTCCTGCATAAAATACTTTACCAGATAGAGGACCAAGGGGAAAAACATTAGAAAATTCAAGTTAGCTCTCATTTTATTTAAAGGAAAATACTATTCTCTCTACAAAGATGTATTACTTGTCCTTTCTTGCCATTGTTTTGCTTTCTAGATATCATATGGTAGAATCCCAAACCCAGCACAATACAGTAAGGTTCTCATTAACAATAATCCTTATTTTAGCACAGAAGGAGGTTTTCTGACACAATGTCAGATGAGACACTCGTTGACTGCTTTCTTTCAGTAAATATTAATTAAGCAGCTACTATGTGCCAGGCACTGGCCCGAGCACATGCCCTGCATGGTACTCTGGGGCGCCCAGAGGACTTGGTGCCAATTCTTCAGGTTTTCACTCGGCTTGTGCACCCAGCCCCCTGACTCCTCGCTGCCAGCTGGCCTTTTCTCCAGTCCCCCCGCCTCCCGGGTCCCTGTCTGGTCCGGCCTGAACTCTGGGCCCGGCACCGTCCTCGGCAGCGCTGAAGGAAGCCGCTGCTCCACAGCTGGAGGTAAACACTTCAGTGCTGTCCCCGACCTGCGCCTCCTCGCTGGCCCCAGGCCCTTCTCCTGTCTCCCAGCTTCATCCTGCTTTCTCATGCCGACTCTTCCCTGGCCTGGCCACAGCAAGCTCCGCAGAGAGCAGGCCCTCTCACTTAACCTCTTCTGAGAGAGGCAGGGTCTCCGTTTTCTACAGAGCCGAACCTCAATAAGACAAGCTGGGGCCCCCACCCACCCCCCAACCCTCCCGAGAGGCTGCTCCGCCAGCCAGAGGCCTCCGCGCACCCTTCTACCTATCCCTCCAACGGAGACCCACTCGGGGACTGTGCTTAACACACCCATGTACAGTGGCCTGTAGAGCAACCATGGGTAACCAGACAATTCACACCAGGGTTTGAAAATGATTAAAACCAGTGACTAGAACGGCATGGGCAGAACCCCAAGCAAGGGCACTGGAGGGCGGAGTGGCAGATGCCAAACCCGAGGAACAGTTGAGGAGACGATTATGCAAAGCACCGGCCTTTCGCGCTTTGATGGTCACGCGCTCATTCCCCAGACTTCCTCCGCGCCAAAGGCGAGTGCAGCTTAATGACAGCAACTGCACTGAAAGGCAATTGGGCGCTGAAAATAGAGACTTAGCCTCATTTTAATAATTCTCTCGCCGAAATGTTGATATGTCCAAAAGCACCATTCCCTTGGCTCCGGTTTAAAGGAACAGCCATTCAAGATTTTAGGGGAGGACGCTTTAGAATGTTTTTAAGCTATGGATGCTAAGCCCATAGGAAATAGATATCTGGGACCTGGGGTCACTGAATTCATTTCAGGCCACTAAAATGTGAGAGAAGTAAATTCAAACCACAAGTTGGTTCTGCTCACCTGATTTCCCTCTGACACCATTCTGTTCTACTCTTTCTTCTTCCTCTCCACTCCCGACACCCCTTCCCCTGTCTCAGGGACGCCCATACTCTATGACCCCAGGTACGAGGCGTATGGAGGAAGGGAAAGAACCTGAAGCCTTTTATAAAACTCAAGGCTGCGCCTCCACCTGGACGCAGCAGGCCCCGCAGTGGCCGGAAGGAGCTTGTCCTGGACCAGGCAGGGGTTTAAACACACCAGGCTGCCGACTAGCACAGCGCCATCGCCTTAGTTCATAGCCTGAAGGTCCAGCCACCTTCTCCCTTGCCTCACTGAGCACAGTCACCACAAACAGCCAGTGCACATAACAAGCCTAAAATCCAATACAACGCAGTATATTATTTTTATTTTATTCTGTGTATGCTTTTTTCTTGTGAAATATTCCAATGGATGAAAAGGATGTATGTATCACATGTGCACATTTTACGTGAAAGAAGAGTAAAATGTGTCTCTGAAGTCACATGTCTTCCCAGGATCCATCCCCTCCCGCGGTGCCGGTGACAGTTCACCGGAATGGTGAATTCATCATGCCTTTGCTTAGCTTCACACTTGCGTCACACCTGTGTGTGTCCCTAAGTGAGACAAAGTCTGTGTAAGTGGAAGTACACGCAGGAACCTCCTGCAACCTGCTTTGGCATCCACAGTGTTTGAGATTTTTATCCATGTCTTTACATTGATTATATTTCATTCATTTTCATTGCCGGGTAATGGTGCTCCATTTATAAATCTATACAATTTGTTCACTGTTCTCCTGCCTATGGAACTTTGTTTTGTCCAGACTGGGCAAAGCCTAAGGAGTGGACAGGGAACAAAGACCCTACCTGGAGTCCAAACTTAGACCCCCCCACCTTGAGAGCCAAAGGAAATGCTATTAATAATTACACAGGACCACTGGTGAAAATCAAATTGCATGGTCATCCTATTAATACTGAACACTGTCTCAGGATTTCCTAATTACCCCCCGAAGGGCAGACTGAGGCTCTTAGGCCCGGCCCTGCTTAGCTGATGGGAGTTCATATTTCAAATGCTATTATCTTCTGCATTTGCAATATAGCCTGAAGGGGAAACAAACATTTAATTGCTCTTCTATCCTTAGAAGAAGAAAAGCACATTTCTCAAGAGGTAAGATGGAAATGGATCCATCTTGAGATCCCAGTGCTAAACAAAATAAGTCAGACACACAAAGTGAAATAGTGTGTCGCTTCTTTTGTGAAAAATCTAAAATGCAAATAAACAAGTAAACAAAAGGAGAAATGACAGGAAGCAGAAGGCAAACTTTGGAGATGGGGCCCAAGGGAAAGGGGCTGGGTCGAAAGTGATTGAGATTTCTGTACGCAGGTACCAATTCCCAGTTATCGTACATTGTTATGGACAGCAAACATACACTACTTTTAACAAAGTGCCAAGACGCGGCTTCATAGCCTCGGCCAACTCAGACACTCACACTTTATCCTCCTACTGGAGGAGACTAGCTACAATCACAGCCACAGAAGTAGAATATCAAGGCCTGAAGTCTGAGCCTCTCTGAGCCACCACAGGGCTCAGGGCCTAAGAGCCACGGCCTTACTTCATCTTTACTACAGCCCTGTGGGGCAGGTGGAGGAAGTGAAGCTCAGACGAAAAAGCTCGTCTAAGGGCCCGGTGTGTGTGAGTGACAAGCCCTGGGTCCCTGTGTCTGAGGAGGAACCATATCATTTACTGCACAAGTCAGGGCACTTGCAGGAGAAAAGGGTGTTGTAAAAGAGATCGCCTCAGGCACAGGACACATGACACTTCACCGTAACTTTACTGTGCACTCTTGTGATTGTCTGCACAGACAGAAATGCTTAGGAGGACTGGCCAGAACAGGGTGGCAAGAACAGGGTGGCAGGGCGGTGCTTCAGAGGAAAAGGTACTCAGCGTGTGACAGTTAGGAAGCAGAGAGAGAAGGGGGGACTGGGCAAAGAACACACCCCCATTGACCTTCTGCACCCAGGCCCCACCTCCCAACAGCACACCCAGGTACTGACCTCAGTAGCAGATGAATCCACCAATGAGCAGAGTGGCCCACGCCTGAGTCACCTTTTGCACACACGAGGGCGCCAGGGCACGCTCTAGATCTAAGCCCAAAGCCACAAGATGCACCCAGACCCTCAGCCCTTCCTCTCCAGTGAGCCAGAAGTACCCGGTTGGCACCCCAGTGGCATCTTGCCCCACCAGCAGGCTGCTGCGGATCATGACAGGCTTCCCTGAGAGTCATAATTACATTAGAGAAACATTCTGCTCCCTAAGCAGTGCCTGCCAGTCGCTGCCCGCCACAGAGTTAAACTCCCATTCACAGGAGTGGACAGTCACCCTCAAGGCCACCGCCATGTTCTCTGGCCTGTCCCAGGAACTGGCCTGAAGGCCTGGCTCAGACACGGACGAAGAGAAAATTACCTGCCAGGATCCCTGGGCATAAAACACATGGGAAACTTCTACTGTGAAATGTTCCCTTTTGTATTGATTGCAGTTACCCCAGACCAGAAACATCACAAATGCCAACTGACAGAAGGATGACAAACTGTGGCCCAGAGTCATACACTGAATGCTCCCCAGTAAGAAAAAGGCACAAGTCACTGCAACACATAACAAACTAACCTTATACCTAAAACACAGAGAAATGAGAAAAAATTACTAAGTATATGTGCTGCCGAAGCGAGCACAGAGAAAAAATTACTAAGAAACATGGAGAGTAATAATTTCATTCACGTGAGGCTGAAATGAGGCAAATAAGACCTGTAAGGCCAAAAATGGTGGTGAAGGCACTTCCGGGTCCACTTCTCAGAGGCTGGGGTGCCCACCTCAGATGGGGCAGGGGCACAGAGGTAGCACTCTAGGTGCCACCCTCCAAGATGGGTACACTCTTCTGTATGCAGGTTACACATAACAAAGGCTTATGAGACAAAAGTGATCTAGAAATAAAGCCTCTTATAGTCAATTATTCTGCCTCTCAGATCAAAATCACCTTCATTCTTCAGCTGTGTGGCCCTGTCACCATGTTTCTGTTTCTTCACTGTGCCCAACACAGAGGCTGATGGGACCGACCAGCTACAGTGCACTGAGGCAGGCTGTACCGTGCCTGGCACACGGGTGAACACACAAGCCATGTGAGCCCTGGCCTCCCATGTACAACTGCCCCACCCCGTTCTTGGGACTTAGCTCCTTTGATCAGTCCTGCTGGCCTGGCCGAGGGCCACGCTCAAATCGGCAAGTTCTCCAAGCCCTGCGGGCAGCAGAGGGGAACCTGTAACTCTCCCAGGGGCTCACGTGTCCCCAGAAAACACCAGGACTCTCACTTTTCACTCTAGGACTCCAAAGTAAGGTGAGAGGAGCAAACACTAGGTGTGCTGCAGGGCCGTTCACAGGACTCCGCAGAGCGAGAAACGGTTAAGGACCGAGAGGAGAACTTCCAACCACAAGGGAAGCTGAATGTCAGAGCAAGGCCTCCCCATGCCAAGTCCCGAGACACTAAGAATGCACACAGAAAAAAGTGGAAACTGAGTCAAGATGTAAACAAATTACCTCTGGAGTATTGCAAAAGTTTTTTTAAATGTCTGTATTTTCAAAATTCTTTCATGAGTATATATTCCCTTTTATAATGAGAAATACAAATGTTAAAGAATCAGTGCCCTTTCCTCTGGAGGCCCTCATGTCTGTTGTCAAGGCAACGGCCCACTGCCATCCATCAGTGGGAGAGCGGACTCTGCCCTCTGAAGGAAGGTGACTTTGGCAGGCTGGCAGAGGGCTGAGTCCCGAAGGAACAGCCGTGAGCCCTGGGGAATAGTGGCCCACCGGACAGTGGCCTTGGAACTCTGTCCCAAGGAGGGGTCACACTGGCTCTCCCGGATCTGAGCTGAGACCCAAAACCAATGAGTCAATGCCGTGAGGAGAAGGCGCTGGGGGGGGGGGGTGCTGCACAGGGAGCCAGCGAGCTTCGGGGACCCAGCAGAGCCCAGCCCTCCCGGGCCGTCTGCGCCCCCCGGAGGAGCGCCCTGCCGGAGTCCCGGCAGTCCTCCCTGGCACTCAGGCCCTGCACAAGGCCACTCTGGGGCCGTCCTCAGCACCCTGCTGGGTGGACAACCGCATGAGCTGTGACCAAGAGCAGCCCAGGAACGAGCAACTCCTCTTCCTTGACCTCTAACAAACTTCACATTTTAAATTGGTTCGCTCTTCTCCATTTTCCCCACTTGATTAGCTTAGTCCACGCTATAATTCCCTCTCCCCCGCGGTTTCCCACTGTTTTCCTTCTAGTATCTCTTTTCTACTGCTGCCAGCCTTGCTCCCAGTCCATCTGCTAAACAGACCCTGAGTTAATGATTTCATTGACTCAAAGTGAAGTGTTGACCTCCAGCCGCCCTGGCCCCCCCTCCCCAAGTCTAACCCAAGCGGCCAAGTCTCAGATGACATTTCTCAGTCTGAATCCCACGTGGAACCCCAGTGCCCTGAGGCTTCTCTCCGTGGTCCATCTGGCTTTTCAGAGACCCAGTTACCACTGACCAGTCAGCAGCCGCTGCCTCCCTCTTCCAAGCAGAAGCCTCCAAGCAGCACAGGCACCAGCGTCCCCAGTGCCTCGCACTCATGAAATGTGTTTCTCTGCCTGGAAACATCTTGTGCTGATTCCTATCACCTTCCAGCCTCAGCCTGAATGTCCCTCCATAGAAATCTCTCCTTCTCTCCAAATTCTGGGTTAGACACCTCCACGTGTGCAGACAACACCTGCAATTATTCCTCCAGGGTGACTTTTATGTCCCATCATAATTGTATCCCTTGCTAGATAAAGTCAGAGATTACATCACTCTTGCTCAGAACCGTAGAGTAAATGACTTTATTTTAAAAGTATCACTTTTCCTCCATGGATGAGCTAATGAGAATTTTTAAAAATACGAAGACAAAAGATTCAATAGGAAATACTCTCATACGTAGTATTTTCTTCTAGAATAATGAAACAAGTCTAGACTGCACTAAATTCTCCTGTCCCTGGCAAAGGTTCATGTATTGTCATTTTTGTTTCTCCTACCTGACACAGTAATTACTCTTTCCAAGCATTTGAATGTCAGGGGCAGTCTGTATGTACACAAAAAGGTAGACAGGTACCAAATAGTCTAAAAGAACTGGTAATAGTGAGTTTTTAAAATGGCTGGATGTAAAGGGAAACAGAGTCAGAAGAACACTAGAGGAAATTAGACTAATAAGCAAAAAAATTAATCTTCCACAGTCTGTGTCCCCCCCCCAAAGGTATAAAGAGTTTCTTCTAATTTAATAGAATTGCTTCATGAGAAAGACCATTAGAATCCCTGGGTCTCAATGCATAAAAATATGCTGGGATTCAGCATTAAAAATACAACAAACATAGGTGTAGGATATAGTGCCCTGTGTCCCCATGCCTGCTATGCTTTGTCATCTGGGACACTTATGGAAAGTCATGTGCCTTCTCTAAATTTCAGTTTCTCTACCCAGAAGACACTAGATAAGTTAATGTGGTAGAAAGCCACTACCTTTCTATTCATTCTCACCCTATCCTTTTGCTGAGCCATGAGGCTGATTTTTAGTGATATACATTAGCATCCCATAAAACATTCCATTTCTTCACCTATCGTGCTATCAGGTAGCCAAAGTCACTGAAGGGGACACACATGTTGGATCTTCAAGGAAGGCCTGGAGCAAGAGGTCACCCCATTCTCCTTCTCACCACCCCGCCCTGACATGACAAGGCTAAAGTCCTTTTGGACAAAGTCATGATTTGTATCTTCATTGCCTCATGAGAACATAGTCGGGGATTCTGGCAGTGGCTGAATCTACAGTGTGTGCTTCTGGGATCGAGGATGTGGTGCTGGAATTGATTCGTGGTGTGACGCTGCCCCACCCCAGGGCTGAGCGCTACCCACTGCAAGGGAAAGGGTAAGAAAGAGGGCCTCGGCTTGTCACTTATACTTCCTCACTACCCTCTGTCTACCGTGAACTGTTTCTCCACTGCGATGCCCCTCTGCCATGCCACCCTGCCTTGGCGCCAGCCCACTGAACTGAAACCTCTTCAAACTTTGTGCCAAATAAACCTTTCCTCTTTTAACTTTGGATGCTGACCATTTTGCCTCAGCGATGAGAAAAGTAAGTAAGGCTGTAGAGACAAAGGTGACACCTGCAGGTGTGTGAAGACAGCTGATAGGAACCGGGACTCAAATGACCTCACAGAGGCACCATAATTCTCAAAAACCCACCTCCAAACTCCTCTCCATTAGAGGGGAAATACCCTGTGTGACAGTGAAGTTGGACTGTCAACTCGACTGGCTTGCGGCTTCCCAAAGCATTAGCAAAGCACATTTCTAGATCTGGGTGGATCATGAAGGTATGACCTTGGGTGCAATACATGTCCCTGGGCCCTTCCTTTTTGGCATAGCCTGTTCTGCTTCCCAGCCACCAGATTTTTAGCACCTCTGCTCCAGCATAGTTTCTCACCATGAGGTCTGCATTGGATACTATCAGTCATGGACTGAAACCTTTGAAACTATAATCAAAAATAAACTCTTCCTCCTTGAAGTTGCAGATATCAGGTATTTTGTCCTGGTTTTAGGAAAGCTAACTAAAGCAGAAATTGGTACCAGAAATGATATCACTGCTATGATTTGTACTTGATCATATAATTCAAAAACCTTTCCAACTGGCTTAAGGGAGAAGTATGGTGAAGAATCAGGCTGAGAAAATCTAGAATGCTGTAAGCAGAGTTTGATGAGCAATTCTGATGGGAGCTCAGAAAATCAGATTCTGATATGAATGTAGAGAGTATAGGCAAGGCTCATGATGTTTCAGTTGAGAATAAAGACTTTTGGGGACTTAGACTAGAGGTCATGAGTATTTCATTCTGTCAAAGAACTTGTCTACATTTTGTCCACATCCTGAGACTTTGCAGAAGGCTGTTTTCAAGGGCTATGGACTAATCTAGAAGAGGAATTTCAAGGCACCCAATGTTTATGTTGTGGTGTGGCTACTACTAGTTGTTAGCCAGATTTATAGTGAATATCAAAGAAAAAAAAAGCAGGACATAAATACTTGAAATTTTTAAACTCTGGCATAAGAAGAAGTACAAGAGATTAGCATCATTAAAAAGAAACCCAGTACTTTGAACCAGAAAAAGAAGATGCTTTAGGAATCAGCAATATTCCAATCATTGGACATAAATGTGTCTAAAGGGAGAAAAATTGATGGTTAAAAAAAAGAGAGAGCACCCAGCATGGTGGCTTATGCCTGTCATCCCAGCACTTGGGAGGCTGAGACAGGAGGATTGCTGAGTTTGAGGTTTGCCTGGGCTACATGAAGAGCTCAGGGCCAGCCTGAACTAGAAAGTGAGACCCTCAAAAACAAACCAAACAAAGAGAGAGAGAGAGAGGGAGAGAGCTCCTGAGCTCCCTGCTCCAGAAGGACTGTTTAGCAAATTAGTTTCCTAAGATTCATTTCACCATGCTCAGCTACCCAGGCACTCAAAGCCTGCTGAAGCAATGATCCGAAAGGGCCTGGTTACTGCTTGAGCTGGTGACAGATCTTGACACTGTTTATCTGATGCTGGTTGTCCAGGTACATAGAATGCAAGAGTTGTAGAGTCATTAAGGATTATACTCATATTTCAGAGGATGGCCTGGAAGGTCAGGTACTGTCCCTCTGTGAGGTAGGGCAGGAATGGAGGTACAGTGGAGAGACCCCAGGATGCTGCAAGTTGGAGATAACAGGGACATGGAATGTCTTCTGACACTAAGCCCAAGGAAGACATTACATGGGCGTTAAGCAGGAAGGACACACAGGGGAGTGTACCCAGCCTTTGGTACTCACATCTCACTGCCGTATGTCCTAGATGTTGAATATGGACCTATAGGACTTAAGTTTTGACCTGCTGTGTTTTGAACTTGATTTGGTCCTATGTTTTTCTATTACCCTTTTCCTCCCTTTTGGAACAGGTACTATTGTGCCTGGAAGATATGCTTCTTGCCTTTTTAATTTTCAGGGGTTTACAGCTCACTTGCTTTGACCTTGCTGGAGACTGATTTCTGAACAATGCTGGAGACTTTGAGGGAAGCATAAGTGCATTTTCAGCTGAACACAGGATAATTCACAGGGTATCATGTGAGCCAGAACTATGACCTTGTGTTTATTTGGAGATTATGATTTGAGGAGATGGGTTTGGATGTAAGCTGACAAAGGGTGGTAAATAAGACAGTTAAACTGGATTGGCAGCCCGCTGGCTAGCTGCCTGGGTGGTTACGGAGGTGTGCCCTTGGCCCTTCCTCTCTGGTGCTGTTCCTGCGCTCTGCTTCCCGCCCACCATGAAATAAACAGCTTTGTTCTGCCATGCCCTCTTCCAGGCTGTCTCTGCATTGGAGACAGGAAATCACAGGCTGAAACCTCTCAAACTATGAGCCAAGTAAACCTTCCCTCTTTTAAACTGTGAGTGTCAGATACTTTGTCCAAGAATCAGGAAAGCTGATTAATTTACTCTGAAATCCCATTTTGCTTTACATGGCTTTGGGACAAAGATTTTCCACGCTATATACCCAGGCTAGCCCACTTCAAGGCACTGGCCCTGGCTCTCTCCCCCGCAGTGAGACACTCCACTCTATCCCCCTTTACATGTTAGCACCACCAAGGTCCAGGACGTGAGATCTGCCCAAAGAAATCCTGGGTGCCTATGTCATTTGGGCATGTTCTAAGCTTCATTTCCCAAGCTTCAATCCTGTCCACAAAATGAAGATTCCTCCCTTCCCTCTGTATTCCCCTAGAAACGCTGTTTAGAGGAAGGAGCACAGGTTCCTGAGACAGACTCAGATTCAAATTACTGCATGGCTAGGTAATCAAAGCATTTTCCAAAACACTTACATTGTCGAATGACTTTGAGGAAGTCCTCGTGGCTAGTGGATCCACATGTGTCAAAGGAAAACAAAAGAGGCACCCTGGCACAGGCAGCAGGAGGCCCCTTTGTGCAAAGTGAGCTTCTCAGGTCTTCAGAGGCAGAGCCCAGAGTCCTTGAAGAATTCTGAGAAAAACTCTGACCTACACTGACACACTTCCAGGGCCTGAGGTCCACTTAAGGCCTCTGTCCTCCATCTGAATTAAAATCCCAGCCAGACAGAATGAAATACACCCCTTCTGCTGGCTAACAGAGAGCTGCTTTCCAGTTCCCCATGGGTGCTGATGCAAAGTGGCCATCACAGACGCAAACTACACACTTCTAAAGTACAACTATCCATGTGGTTCTCATCGGGGACACTATTTGAGGATGTCACTATGCAAACTGGGTACTAGGAATGCAGATAATGTGACACAAACCTCATTAGCACAGACACCATTAGAGTATGTGATAATTATTAGTGCTACATTTTATTTTTCCATTATCTATAAAGAAAAACAAGATGCAAAATAGATGACCACATGTTACACAGAAAGACCAACTCATTCATTCTGTTAATATTTATTGTAAATCCATTATACACTAGCACTAAGACAGTGTAGCCATAGACACTGTTGTACGTAGTTCTCATTAATAGAGAACTCTGTAGTACAGGA
Source organism: Thryonomys swinderianus (assembly GCA_004025085.1). Taxonomy (NCBI): domain Eukaryota; kingdom Metazoa; phylum Chordata; class Mammalia; order Rodentia; family Thryonomyidae; genus Thryonomys; species Thryonomys swinderianus. The sequence goes on from PVIC010040871.1 coordinate 11,501, forward strand.
AATAATGTCTCTACATTAAAACAAGTTAGAAGCCTGGAAAATTAAGTTATGGTACATGCATACAATGGAATATACAGTTCTGCAACTGTAACAAAAACCAGTGGGTTTTGTTAACACTGGTGCTAACAATGTTAACAAGAATGACCACTGAATGAAAAAAAAGCAAGAGAGGGGGTGCCTCTTTAAAGTACCCCATTGTCATGGAAAACAAGAGATCAGGATAATGACACACCTAGATATCAGTGGATATGCCAGGGAATTCTCCAGGCAGAAGGTCAGGATACCTGATGGACTGGAATAGGGAAGAAACTCATACTATTAGGATGAACTCTTTGCCATGGTCATACTGTCTGCATAATATCAAAGTTAAAAGAGGTTAGTATTACTGACAATATACTGGCCTGTGCTTTCCTCAGTGTCTAGCATACCAGTAGATTCCAGGATTTGTTACATAAATGTAAATATGAGGTGCTATTAAACACCACTGACACACATTTATCTTTTTCCTTTCACTGCATCATGTCCAAGCCTAAAATTACAAGGAAAAATACGTGGAGTGAATTCAAGTTTTTATGTGCTTAAAGATATTCAACTGCAACAACTCAAAAAAGTCCTGCAACTCCCACTTTTCCTTTATGCTTCCTACGCTCTTCTTTCTCAAGTTCTGCTCTACACACACACACACACACACACACACACACACACACACACACACAATGCACAGAGTCACAAAAAGAGGGCACTGACCCCTGAGAAAGGGGACTGGAATTAAGAAATTCTTTGCCACTGCTACTAAAGGTTCAAGTTGGTCAATAATTTTTAACTTCATACCAAATGGAAGAAAGCTAGTTGATAGCCACATTACCACTTAATTAGCACTACCAATTATTTTTCCAACCTTCCTTTGAAAACAGTAGGGCGGATGCATTTGGAAAAGCTCTACATTATTTCTCACAGCGGCCACCAACATTCTAAATACCTTTAAGCATCCCAAAGGCCTCTCAATACAGATCTGGTGGACACAAGTTCCGGGGTGAACCCAACATGTCCAACTGTTCCCCCTACCGCCCTTTCCCCAACGGAGTGATGGTGAGCTGGGGAACTGAAAACTGTGACAGTTTTGTTTTCTTAGTGATGATAAAGGGGAATAAATTATGTGATTGCCCTGACTGTGCGATGTGCTGTTTTAAGTTGTTTTGCTAGCATTTTCCCCCCAGTAGCAGCTACTAGGAGAAAAGAAAGAAAAAAGACATCTGGTAACTTCTTGAGGGAAAAATCTTAACAGCTTTATGGGTGTAACTCTATTCAATCTGTTTCGTAAATAAACCCCAGGCGATGGCATCAATTAAAAATCTTTTGAATGATGGTTCTAGCAAAAGCAACACTCTGGAAACTACTGCCCTGATATCAGTATACTCCTAACAGCCACCAGGTATGGATGGTTCTTATGGGATGATCCCTGCAATGTTCTTTACAGGCAAGTGGGGCTTTGTCGCAGCCAGATGGGGACCATTATCATCTCCACTATGCAGATGAAGAAAGTGAGGTTCCCTGAAATGAATTAAGCTGCCCAAAGTTGTACAAGCCAGTAAAGAGCAGACCTGGGATTCGAACCCAGTTTTGAAGAACTGCAAAGCATTCTAGAGCATGATATCCATGCATACTCAGCAAGCTCATCACGGAAGGAAGAATATTAAAGAAACAAGGAAGGAGCTGCTCCCTCCATGCCCGGGATCCTCGTGCTGTGACTTTGGGCACACACACACCCCACACATGCCAGACAGAACGGCAGGCCTGCCCTCAGGAGCTCTGGACTTGCTGTCCTGTTTCTGCCACCAACAAACCTGCTCGCGTCACTCAGCGTGCCCGAGACGTGCTCTGCACCGCCAGTCCTTGGCTCGAAACTCTCCATCGAACAGGACAGGGGTGTGGAGGCGATTCCTGGGACAGCAGAGTAGCTGACTCTGAGCCACAGGGTGACACGATAGCCACTTTGCAGAGAAAAGACCTGACAGATGGTATCAATCAGCAGCCAGCTTCAGCTGTCATTGCACCTACGACCTCTAGTGGCCATTGCTAAATTCAGGGGTCAGTGCTGGGTCATCTCAGTTGAGGTCCACTCTCAGGTCCACTCTCCTCTGGAAACCCCTACACTTCACCTCTGGAGCAGTGCTTTCCTGGGCAAGCCTCTCCCCGCTCTCTGCCCCCAAGTCTTCAGTGCTGCTTTGCCATCATCTGCCCGGCTCCTGAGGTGCCTAGGACTGGACTGGAGACCTCTTACCTGCACTAGCCCGCCGCCTCATCCAGTTTCTTGGATCTAAATTCAGTACACGTGGCAATAGCTCTCAAGTGTGTGTCTGTGAGACATTTCTGCTCAGCTGTCTGCTCCTCGTGGCTGCTGGCACGGCTCACGACCACCTTGTGCCCCAAAGTGAGCCCCTACCTCCCCCCAGTTCTGCCCTCAGCAAAGGACCAGCCATTCAGTCCTCTTAGGGACTCAAGGTCAAGTGGATTTTTTTTTTTTTTGAGACAGGGTCTCGCTTTGTAGTTCAGGCTGGCCCTGAGCTCACTATGTAGCCCAGGCAAGCCTGGAACTCAGCAATCCTCCTGTCTCTGCCTCCCGAGTGCTGGGATTACAGGCTTGAGCCACCATGCCTGGCACTGTGGTATGTGGTATTGATTGCTGGTGGGCGTGAGTCACCATGCCCAGCATTGTATGTGGTTACCAGGGATTGAACTTAGGAGTTTGCGCTTGTGAGGCAGGTACCAGAACCACTGAGCTAAATCTCTGGCCCTCAAGTGGATTTTTGACTCCCAACAGATCAAGGGCCAGGGCCAAAGTCTTCCCAAGGTTTTATGCTCTTTTACCCTGGTCTCATCACCAATTACTCCCCCAGCTCCAGCCAACCCTGCTGATGCACACACTATGTTCTCAGCTTGGGAACTTCCCGCAGGTTCCCACAAGGCTCCCTCCCTCACCTTTCTCAGCATTTGTTCAAGTATCATCCTCTGGTGGAGGCCTTTCTTGGGTCACTCTATTTTAAATTAGAAGCTGCTTTGCAAAGCACTTGCTTTATGTCTACCCTGATTTATTTTTCTCCAGGAAACATCACTACCTGATTTACTTCATATTAAGAGTCGCCTGCTTCTTTGTTGCCTCCATTTCCTGATTCGGCACCAGGAATCAGTGTTGTTCACTGTTCTACCTCCAACACTTAGAACAGTGCTGGAGTATAGTGGGCATTTTCCCAGGAAATGAGGTTTCATCCACAAGTATCCATAGGTAGTTTGGGTGGACCGGGGTGTACACAGTGAGAGACAGGAAACAATGAAATGACTGCCTAGATATTTCTTTTCCTCTTGTCTATACATAGCAGTCACCTTTGGATACAAGAAGTAGTTCCTGTGTTCCATTTAGACTTCATAGTCTGTATTAGTCAGCTTCCTGTTACTGGGACAAAATACTTGACATTTGCAACTTAAAGGAGAAGGGGTTTATTTGGCTCATGATTTCAGAAGGTGCAAGTTCTGGTTAGCTGGCTCCAGGCAGCATTGACATGGTGGGAGGTCCTCCAGGCAAAGGAAATCTACTCAGATCAGAACTACCAGGAAGCAGAGAAGAAACAAGAGACAGAGAGAGAGCTCCAAAACTATGCCTTTGATTATCCATCGCCTCCAACCGGGCTTCCCTTTCTAACTGCATATTCAAGTAAAAACTCATCTGTGATGAATCCACAGAGGAAGCAATCACTCCCTAGAGACCCGCTCTCTGAAAATGAGAGTCTTGACTGATGTTTTAAATCTAAACCATAGCACAGCCCCAAGCACCAAAGAGGAAATAAATGCTATCTTCAAAAACAACTTTTAAAGGTGTCTAAGTAAAAATCAGTGATTCATTTTCATACAGGATTTACTCATGTCAGGATTCTTATAATAAGAAAACTATCTTTGCATATCAAAAAATACTAATGTTATTTGTTTATCTGTGGTAGGTAATTTTCTTTTTGTTTTTCAAGCTGGAAGTCTGTCTTTTGCCTACAGTGAAGTAATAATCACTAAATTGGAAAATAATGATCACCAAGTATATTAGCCAGCTTTCCATTACTGTAACAAAATACCTGAGATAATCAACATATGAATAGAGAGGGTTTAATTTGGCTCTCAGTTCAGTTCATGGTCATCTGGCCTCATGTTACTTGGGCCTGGAGTGGGACAGTACATCACAGCAGGGAGCACCTCATGGTGGTCAGGAAACAGAAGAGACAAAGCCTCATAATCTTCTTTCTCCAGTGACTAGAAGGTTTCCCTCCACCTTTTAAAGATGGGGCCAAGCCTTTAATGCATGGACCCGTGGGTAGAGCTAAGATCCAACTATAGCACCAAGTAAGTGATCAAAACTCAGAGCATCAGAGCCTGAGTCCTCGCCACAAATGTACCATCACCCCTGACCCTCGGTTTGCTCTTCTGTAAAGTCAGTAAGAGAGTCAGTCATGTAGTAAGAGTCCTGCAAGGATCCATGAGACAGTGCAAGGCAAAAAGGAAATACTCAATGTAGAGCTATTTTGATTATCATTATTAATCTCCAGACCTCACTCAAAGGCTTTGGATCTCAAAATCCAAAGGTCTTAAGTTACTCCTGCCAGTTGCAAAGAAACAACCCCTTCTTCCATTTGTGTCTAGTGAAAACGCAACCATTTTCAAGAAAGGACTGGCAAATCAAATCACTTTACACATCCTAATAAGATAAACACAAAAATCATGGTTAAGGAGATCTGTGTGGAGATTTCTCAAAAAACTAGGACTACAGGTCCCATTTGACCCTGCTATACCCCTGCTAGGAATATACCCAAAAGAACTTAAAAACTCACATTGGAAAGACAGATGTACACCCTTGTTCATAGCAGCTCAGTTCGTGATAGCTCAATCTTGGAAACAACCCAAATGTCCATCAACTGGAGAGTGGATAAAGAAGATGTGGTTTTTTTACAAA
>PVIC010040872.1:0-16474 GCA_004025085.1 Thryonomys swinderianus
GCAGAGGATCGGACCCCACTCTACTATGACAAGGTGAAGAAAATGTCCGGAGAGAACAGCGGTCGGGTCCACACGGGTGCGCGTCAGGAGGACGGAGAGGAGGGCTGGGGACCGGCCACCACGCTCTGCACCCTGGAGGACTAACACTGCAAACTCTACTGCCTTCCCGAATGAAAGCGCTTTGCCAGCCAGCTTTTCCCTTTGCTGCCCAGGAATCAGCTGGTGACATCAGCACACCCAGGAGGTGACACCTACAAGGACCAATCATCTGTTCTTGTGCCTCAGGAAGTCCCCCCTAGCCTACCAAGCAGAATTGACTAAAACAGGATCTTGGGACCTGAAAGTCCTTATAAATGGCTTGCCGTGTCAATTCTATTACTTAGGTCCTCACAAGAATGCAGCGGACAGCTGTCCGCTGATTTTAAACCTGAATATCTCCACCGAAAATCACTCTCACGACAATCATAGATTCCATTACATTCTCCCTCGGGTTAGTCTAACAATGATTCTTTTCATTGGATTGGTCTGAATTATTTCTCTCTGTAACCCTCCTTTTTTTGTCCTGATTCTTTCTAGCCTCATGCAGAATAATCATGCAGATGACTGTACTTTGTAACATTGTATCTGGATTTTGTATAGGAAGCTATAGAGCTGTTAGTTTTTGGGTTAAATACTGGCTAACGTTCCCACAGGGCCTTCGGCAAGCTACTTACCCTCAGACTTGTTTCTATGAAATGAGGACAATAATCCTTGAGTCACCAAATTGTCAAGATGAGTGAATGAACAAGGTAAATGTTCAAAAGCAACTTGGTGAACTTATTCCTTCTATAACATGTATACTGATGGCTTCACTCTCCTGGGCACACTGTTTTCTGCTTGATCCGTGCTGACCCCTCCCCCAAGGTCTTTCAGGGATCCAAATTTCTATTTTATGAAATATTTTATGAAAATTCCACATATGATAATCATATATGATACTGTTTAGTTTAGACAACATTTTCATATTCTGTTTCAAACAGAATTAAAAATAATGAATTGAAAGAACAAATTAATATTTCACTAGTGAGGATTTATAGATCTTAATATGCAAGCTCATGTAGTTTTGCCCAGTAGAAAAGCCTGAAAAGGCTCTTTTCTACAAAACTATACTAATTTATTAATTAATTCTAAAATTAAAGAACTGCTCTTGGATGTCAGACTGGCACCCAAAGATTCAGATATAAAATAAGACTCACGCTGTCTATGCCTTTGCAAAGCTTTTAGGCTAAAGGAGGAAAAATAGATATGGAAAGCATCATGTCTGTAAAACCCTGCAGAATATGAAGGGTAAATCAATGGGTCGGCTCTCCTGGTTAGATCTGGTAACAGAGCTCGCGGTGAGCTGTCAGCCAGACCTGCAGGGAGCTGTCCCTCACACCACAAGTATCCAAACAAAGTGCCACTTTGTCTGTCCACTCACACCTGACTGTGAAGGCCGAGCATTTACAGTAATCCATCTCTCGTTTATATCCAGCAGTGCTGCAGCTCAGTCAACTGATTCGGAAAACAGATATTTTGACGGCAGAAATTACAAGAGTAATGGACCACCCCACTTTTCTATGATAAAATAATTTGTTCACACAAAAGCAAAACGGCTCGTCGTAAAGACATCATCCTTTTTCCAAGCGGGGCGGACATAATGACAAATGACCACATTTTCCCTATTGCTAGAGAATCACTTCTCTTCGTGCTTCTGGAAACTCTAGAAAGACGTTGTCATTTTTAATTTGGGGAAGTTTAGCCAATTATCATCCTTTAAAATGGATACATAGGCATCCATGTATATTTTCTGAAGACTTTCCAAACTTGCCATGTAATAACTACAATTTTTGTGGAATCACACCATCAGAGAGAGAGAGACAGAGAGAGACAGAGAGAGAGAGACAGAGAGAGAGACAGAGTGTGTGTGTGTGTGTGTGTGTGTGTGTGTGCGCGCGTGTGCGCGTGCTGTTAGAGTACAGTACCTTTTTACATAATGGAGTATTTACATGAAAGAAAAATCATTGCTTTTGACCGCTCCACCCTTTTAACATTAGTTGCCATTCCTAATACATTTTTTTTTCAGTTTAGGATCCTGCATCTCATCAATTTTCCCTCTTCTGAGAAGACTTCGATCAGCAGCGGCTAACACAGTCCATGCCCACTCACAGAATGTTTGACTTTCGTGTTTCTGGGCTTTCGTCCTCTGGATAATGAATATCTGGATAAATGATGGTCTCACTGTTTCTTTCCCACGGCTCCCAGGAAAACTCACTGTCATCATTCTGAAAAGGATTCAACTTCAGCCTCCTGCTTCTTCTAATGCGCTTATCAGGCTCTGTGCCCTTTCAAAGATTCATCCAAACGAAAGGGCACACAAGAAAAAAACCTCCCTAAACCATTTAGTAAATTGGCTTCATTACCAAATGCTACATGTTTACGGATAGTCTGGAGTTTGCTCTCCGGCGGGAAGAGAGAAACAACCTGGCAAACAAGTGTTTCAGACACAAGCAACTCGTTCATCTGTGCACCTGATGGGAACGTGACACTCTGCACCCCTTTTGCGACATTCGGTTCCATAAATCAGCAGCATGCCTGCAGCAGTGTGCACACCCCCAGTGCTGGAGTACTTTTTACTGTGTTTAAATTACTTTTAGTCTGTCTCTTCTATGACAAACAAATACTTACATTATAGGAACAATAACTTGTTTTTATTTACAGTCCTATACCTATTAAAGGTATCATCCTCCATAAATGTTGAAAATTCAAGAAAGAATTGCATGTTTAATTCTAGATGCTTCAATTCTTCCTCAGCAGGCAGTTAGATAGTGGTGCACAGCCAAATAGGAAGGGCAAGAGGATACGTACGAGAACCCCTATCTTCCAGGCTCAGTATTTCTTTGCCCAAAAACTTTCTCCAAAGCTGAAAACCAATTCTCTTAAATACCCAGCAAACCATAAGTGTTGTATAATAACTATTACTCCTTAGCAAGAGCCATAAACAAAGGACCAAGTTAATGCATCACTGGTTCTTTGAACCTTCGGCTGGACAGAACTGACCTGTGTGGTTTACTAAGGATTTTTTTCAGTTTCCTAGTTAGTCACAGTAAAAGCTGGCTTGATAACATAGGTTTATAAGCTGTCTTTTCTTCCCTGTTAAACTTGCCCATATCTCTGCTGGTATTTGTTCCAGTCTATCTGTTTTACTGAAATGATTATCTCATGGCCTGCTTCTGGAAGAATCCAAACTCGGTTCACACCTGAACCAAGCCAGCTAATGCAGTTCTCTCTCTCACAGGTCTTGGGAAATGAGGCATTTGTACTTTTACCTTGGACAGTCTCTTCAATGAGCGTATAATTTGTTTTTAGTATGTTGATTTTCTAGTTCATTTCTGAGGATCAGTATGCTCTTGAGTTCTGCAAGTTATGTATCTGTTTATGTAATGCATGTCTTTTAGTTTAATCTAAAAGTAGGAGGCTTGGTTTTGGTACTCTAAACTAAAAATACAACATGATTTTATCCCTCATTTTCACTCATGGAAGCATGCTAAGCAATGGAAGCAATATGTCCACCCTTCCATTTTAGTTAGGAAACTAAAATGTATTCAACTGCCGAAGACCTCAGTTAAATACTGTTAGTACATTTTTCAACCGCTGAAAGACTGTCTCAATAAAAAGAATGTGCACTTGGCTGGGGATTTAGCTCATGTGGTACCGCTCCAACCTTTGACACGCAAGGGCTGGAGTTCGAACCCCAGTACTGCACACACACACAAAAAAAGAGTATGTACTTATTGTGGGTTTACTCTCTTATAATTCTTTCCATATCCAAGATATTTTGCATAAGGCTGGCATAGTAGATATACAATAAATTTTATTAAATGAATTAAATTCAGTGTTTGGACTCTACATAACTGTTGACAACTGAATTTTTTTAGTTTTATATATTCTTTCCCAGGAGGCTATAAAGCAGCTTCTTAAGATAACATATATGAGGATATGAGTGTATACAAGGAAGAAAGGCAAGCGAGCTACTTAAAGACTTAATAATTTAATAATTTCATGCTTCAGTTTAAACATTTGGTTAAAATAAGGCCAGAGAGGGAGCGTCTGGGTAAACGCCGCAGAGGTCGCGCGGCCTCCGCCGCCTACGAGCGGACGCCCCGCGGGGGCCGCACTTGCCCGGGGCGAGTGTGCGCAAGCGCGGCCTGACAGCGACGCCCACCGCAGGCCGGCAGCCTCCGGCCGGTCATGCAGACGGGGCGCTGCGGGCCTTGCCCTGCCGCGGGGCTTGGGACCTGCCACGGGGATCCCAAGCGACTTCGCTGCCTCATAGCAGCCTCCCGCCCCCGGCCCCAGGCCAGGAGCCTCGCGGAGCTGCACCCCTGTTCGGGTGAGCCGGCCAAGCAGTAGGCCCTGCGGTGGCCTGCAGCTCTCACAGACACAGTAAAAAGGAGGAAAAACTTCAAGCCCCCAGAGACAAAGGGCATCGCCACAGGGAAATTCAGGAAAAAAGGGACATGGGGCAAAATGAAGCTCAATCAGCAGGACGCTCTGAACTGGGAACCAAAGCACATCCATGGGAACCAGAACTGGCCTCTGAGACGAAAGCAGAGATGCAGCCCGCGGGGAAGGACTGCGTTAAAGAAGAGGTGGGGAACACCACAGAGTCTCAGACACCGAAGCAGCGGAACATTTCCAGAGCTCCGAGCAGAGTCCCAAGGGATCGAAAACAAGATGAAAGCTTGTGAGGTAGGATGGATGAAGCTGCAGAGACCGAATTTCAGACCCACAAGAGGGGGTCACGGCCAATGACCAGGAAAGGAGCAGCTTATGGAAAATGGAAAGGGACCGTGAGAAATGAATCCAGCAGCTCCCGGACAACTCAAAGAATAATAACTAAGGCTGATCAGAGTCAGTGAAGAAGCAGGAGACAGTGCCAAGATATGAAAAAAAACTATTCACAGATATCATGGCAGAAAACTTCACAGGAAAAGGGAAAGAATTGGACATACAGATAATTGAGGCATATGGGACTCCAAAAGCCTGTGATACTAAAAAACTACACCCAGGCATATAATTACCAAGGTTCCATACTTCCAACAAAAGAATGAAATACTGAAAGCAATTAGAGAAAAGAAAAAAAAAACATACAAAGGGAAGCCCATCAGGATCACAGCAGACTTTTCAACACAAACGCTCAACTCAAGGAGAGGCTGGAGTGAAGTAGTTCAAGCATTGCAGGAAAACAACTTCCAACCTAGACTGATGTATCTTGCAAAAACTACCTGTCAAAATCAGTGGAAAAATAAGGTATTTCCTTGACAAAGAACACCTGAAGAACTTCTCAATCACAAAACCTGCACTCCAAAACATTCTAAAGAATATCTTGGAAAAGAGCAATGAAGGTCAAACACTCACAAGACCTACCAGGGTGCAATTCATTGAGCAAGGCCAGAAAATGAGTGGGAAGGAGAGAAGCAAAGAATACAAGAGCCAAGAACAGGGAAACACCACAACAGGTATAAATCAGGCCATATCAGTCATAACCACTAATGTCAATGGCCTCAGTGGGCCAATTAAGAGACACAGACTGGAGGAATGGATTAAGAAACAAGATCCTGGGCCAGAGGGTTAGCTCAGTGGTTCCGGCGCCTGCCTCACAAGCGCAAGGTCCTGAGTTTGATCCCGGGAACCACATACAATGCTGGGCGTGGAGACTCACGCCCACCAGCCATCAATACCACATACCACAGTGCCAGGCGTGGTGGCTCACACCTGTCATCCCAGCACTTGGGAGGCAGAGACAGGAGGATTGCTGAGTTCTAGGCTTGCCTGGGCTACATAGTGAGCTCAAAGCCAGCCTGGACTATAAAGCGAGTCCCTGTCTCAAAAAAAGAAAGAAAGAAAGAAAGAAACAAGATCCTACAATACTGCACACAAGAAACACACCTAATTCAGAAATAAAGTCACAGACTGAAACTAAAAGGATGGAATACAATTCTCTATGTGATAGGAAACTGCAAAAAAAGCAGATGTGGCCATCCTATTTGTAGACAAAATAGATTTCAAACCAAAACTGATTAAGAGAGACAAAGATTGTTCATTCTTGTACAAGGAACAATCCAAGAGAAAGAGATGACATCCATAAATATGCACTAAATTCCAATACACCCGACTATATATAACAAATATTAACAAATATGAAAACTCTGATTAAGTAATAATACTGTGGTAGTAGGGGACTTTAATACCCCACTGTCACAACTAGACAGATCAACTGGACAAAAAATCAGTCATGAAATACTTGAACTGAACCAAACCTTTGAACAAATGGACTTAATAGATGCCTACAGATTATTTCACCCAACAAAATCAGAATACACATTCTTCTTAGCTCCCCATGGGTAATTCTCCAAAATAGACCACATACTAGTTCATAGAACATCTTTAAGTAAGTGCAAAGGTATTGAAGCCATCCCCTGTATACTGTCAGACCATAATGCCTTGAAATTGGGGTTGAATAGCAAAAGAAATTCCAAGACCCTCACAATTGAAATTCCAAGACCCTCACAATTGAATTCTAAGACCCTCACAATTGAAATTGCATAATACTCTGCTGGCCAACCAACGGGGCACAGAAGAAATTGAGGAAGAAATTAAACAGTTTTTACAATTAAATGAAAATCCAGTTGTACAATCCAAGTACACCTTACAGGAATTTATGGGTTACAATGAAAGCAGTTCTATGAGGGAAATTCATAGCAGTAAATGTCTATACCAGGAAAATAGAGAAAGCTCAATTAAATGACCTAATGCTGAACCTCAAGCTACTAGAAAAAGAACAAGAAAAACCCAAAGATCATACTAGGGAGGAAATTATAAGGATCAGAGCAGAAATTAATTCAATAGAGACTAAAAGAACAATACAGAAAAAAAGTTCAATGAATCTAAGAGTTGGTTCTTCAAAAAGATAAAATTAACAGACTCCTAGCCAAACTAATCAAACAAAGGAAAGAAAAGGCTCAAATCTATGCTTTTAGGAACAAAAAAGGGGAAATCACCACTGATCCAATGGAAGTACAGAGGATAATAAATACGTCCTTTGAAAATTTGTAGTCCAGTAAGACAGAAAACAGAAGAAATGGATAGATTCCTAGACACATACGAACTTCCAAAGCTGAATGAAGAGGATATAAAAATGTTAACACCCCAATATCAATTTGTGAAATGGAATATGTAATAAAAAATTTACCAACAAAGAAAAGTCCTGGTCCTGATAGCTTTGCTGCTGAATTCTACAAAACTTTCAAATAAGAGTTAATGCCACTACTTCTCAAACTTCTTAATGAAATTGAAAGGGAAGCAGTACTTCCAAATTCATTCCTTGAAGCAACCATTACCCTGATTCTAAAAGGAGAAAAAGACCCAATCCAAAGAGAGAACTACAGGCCAACCTCCCTAATGAACACTAATGCAAAAATCCTCAAGAAGATACTGGCAAACAGAATACAGAGAATTATCAAGATCATACACCCTGATCAAGTTGGATTCATCCCAGGGATGCTAGGATGGTTCAACATATGTAAATCAAAAAACATAATTCACTATATCAATGACTCAAGGACCAATAACATGGTCATCTCAGTAGATGCAGAGAAAGCATATGACAAAATCCAACATTCATTCATGAGAATAGATTCATTCATGGAATAGATGGACTTTATCTCAGCTTAATAAAAGCTATTTTATGAGAAACCAACAGCTAGCATAATCCTAAATGGTCAAAAGTGAAACCTTTCACACTATGATCAGAAGCAAGACAAGGTTGTCCACAGTCACCACTCCTGTTCAAAATAGTGCTAGAAACATTGGCCACAGCAATTAGACAAGAGAAAGAAATTAAAGGAATAAAGATAGGAACAGAAGTTAAACTGTCATTATTTGTTGATGACATGATACTCTATCTAGAAGATCCTAAACACTTCACCAAATGACTGCTAGACTTAATCACCAAATTTAGTAGCATAGCTGGATACAAGGTCAATGCTCAAAAATCAATTGCATTTTTATACACAAATAAAGGATTTCTTGAGAAAGAAATTGGGGAGTTAGTTCCTTTCACAATAGGACCCCCCAAAATGAAATATCTAGGAATCAATCTATCAAAGGAGGTGAAGGACCCTTACTCTGAAAACTACTACACTCTGAGAAAGGAGATTGAAGAGGATATCAGAAAATGGGAAGACATCCCTTGTTCCTGTGTAGGATGAACCAACATTGTCAAAATGGCTATACTCCCACAACTACTATGTAGATTCAGTGCAATCCTGATTGAAATCCCAATGGTGTATTTCACAGATCTAAGAGAAAATCATCCAAAAATTACTCTTCTTTTGTGGTTGTCTTCACCCATTGCCCTCATGTGGATCCATATCCCGTGATCACCTGCTCCCCCCAGGCCCTCCAGGAACTCTGAATAAAACTCTGGCCTTGTGCTTAGCATCTCCTGAAGCAAACTATTTCTCACCTTCTCCATCTGGAATAATATCGACAGGAAAAAACCTTCTGCTCTACTCACCTCTACTTCTCTGTTGACTTCTCCTTCAAGAGAATAATGAGAATAGATAAGTTTTCATATGAATTTCAGACATACAGTAATCAAATTCTTCCATTTCAGACTTGGACACTGATTTGTAATGTCATTAAGTGTATAGTGGGAAGCCAGCACTGAAGTGTTCCCATATATTTAGTGAGCTATATTTGTGCAGTTTACCTCTTGGGAATACCTACATTTTATTCCACAATACTGACTACAGTACAGTTTTGGGTGCATTAATTATACAATTTTCCAAGCATACAATTAGTGAAGAATCTACCTAGAGAATTTGTGTCTACACCCTTTTCAGACAACACTGCAACCTGCAATTTCTTTTCTAACATCACTTTAGTGGTTCCCGCAGGAGAGTTTAAGAGACAGAAAAGAGAAAGGAATTAAAATTGCAGGAGGAACACTTTCCAAGACATTTTCTCTGTTGACAGCATCTGCAGGTTGGGAGAAAAGTAACTGTCCCGGTTTTATACCCGACCCAGCTCTTAACTTTTCCTTATACTGACTATCTCTTCAGTTCACCTCCAATACTATTGGGCAAAAACTGCCTAATCTCCCATTGCAAACGTTCCCATTGGACTTCAGTGGCACTTCCTTCTTCACCCAGCTCTGAGGTCGCTCTGTTCAGTATTTGGGGCCGCTGAATAAGGGGTCAAACGTACAGTGCACACTTGTTCTGTAGCAAGCACTGTGTCACATATTTTGTAACTATCTTAATCCTCAAAACCATGCTGTCTGAGAGATGGTTTCAACTCCCGTTGTAAAAAGGTGGGCACTAACTCATGACAGGGCAGTGAGTTTAGAAGCACGAGTTCATAGGCGTTCATCAGATAGTCCACATATGTGGAACAGCATATATAAGACAGGCAAGCCTGAAAGCAGTGAGTTATAAGTATCCATTAATTTATTCAAAATTCTCTTTGAGCACTGGCTACGTGCAAGTCTTACTGGGCTTAGTACGGAATTCTGGAGTGACACCCAGGAAAGAAAAAAGTGCCGCAAGCATCTTTCTGTCTTGAATAATCAATAACCATAGCGGAAAAGAAGGCAGCTTCTGCTCATGGTGACCTCATGCATAATACGCTAATCGGCTTAGACTGGAGTCAGTAGATATTATGGAAAATGAAAGCTTTACGCGAGGGAATGGGACGGTGTCAGTATCTGTCCGTCCAGCAGCAGGGAGTGACAGCTTCCTTCCTCAACTTCTAAAGTGCTTTCAGTGTTATTTATTGTATATTGCTTTCTTCTCGAATTAAAATTGGTTCATAGTAACCTATAGGATTGTAAGTTTCTACCAGGTAGCACCCTTGACCTCTGAATCTTTAGATTCAATGTCCAGAAGATGGCTTTACTTTGTACGTTATGTTCAGAAAATGCTTGTTGATCTGAGTGGAGCAATTCTTCTTCCTACAGGTGCACTGAACTCTTCCAAAATCGCCCATCTCTTCTTCTATTAGGTGACTGAACGCAGGGGACACCGCTCAACTAGGGGACATTCTTCATCCGTAGCATATGAAGCAAGGTTCACTGTGTGAAGAGTCGTCCTACCCATCATCCCAAGCTGCTTCTCTGTCTCACGGTCTCTTCTAGCTCGATCTCTACCTTCTAAAAAAATCCGGATCACGTCCTGTTATATAAGAATTGGGCAAACCACTGAAAAAATATAACTTTTTGAGATGTGTCAAGTAATTTTATGGTATAATAGGAAAACGTCCCATGTTCTTTGCCCCAAAAGATAGAAATAGAACTGTCTTGCAGTTATCTCAGTAATGTATGAAAATTACTTTGTCATATTCAGGTAATTGTTCAATGGTGTAAGAAATCCACTCACATTTTACTGAAATAAAAAGGTAAGTAAGGCATTCAATTTTCCAGGTTACTCCATTTGGGCACAAATTTCTTAGGGGAGCCGAGAAAATTTTTCTATAGAGATCCTAACCTTTTCTTCTCTCCTTCCTTACTGGCGTAAGCTTATCCTTTTATATCAAGCATGTTCTTTTCTTCATGACTTATTATGAATTTTTAACTCAAACGACAGCACTCATTCATAAACCTGAACACAGCAGCTATTGCCATAACACGAGCACCTCACGTTGGCAGACATCTGATGACGTACAATGCTCCTTCTGTAGTGCCTTGGAGTTATCATTTGATTTATGACTGACACCTCCATCATAGGGCACACAAACGTTGTGGAAATTAAAATGTGAACAGCTATTTACAGAACACCAAGGACATCATAAAACTTTACTGTCATTTTAACCTTCACAAGTGAAAAGTGAGTTTTTATGTTGGAGGAATTGATTGGATTTGAAACTTTTCATCACAGGTGATTTTCAACCAAGATTAGGTCAGAGAGTCTTGACATCTCTTCCTGTGCAACCTTCTTACCACTATAATAATAGTTTTACACTTACTTGGGATTTTAATGGGCACAGTGACAATGTCTTCTTTTTTTCTTACTAGCCACCATATGGTTACAACTCAGGCAACGGAATATTCAAAATAGTTAGCAACGGGTCCAGTTCATGTATTAATAAGCCAGAATGGGAGCTCCTTTGATGCCATATTGTTGTACATCTACAGGATATTAATTCAGTACCCAGAAGAGGGTGGAGAACAAAACAGGCTGTCAGTACGAAAATCGAGTCGATGGATGGATGGATGAATTAATGATTCACCAGATCTAATCTGTCCACCCTATTGTTTGAAATTACTTAATAAATTGGATACTAACATTCCACTCGGTCGGTTTGAGTCCCTGCAAACCAAGCACTTTTAAATCATATGAAGGCCATTAGTAAGGAAGCGAAAGGAGGATAGGAAGGTAAGTAAAAATAATTCATTCCTACAAAATACTTATATTCTAGAATGAAAAGTAAGACAGTGTCATAAACAGTGAGCAATGTAAGTAAAAGTCGGTAATAATAGTTCCCTTCTGGAAAACATTCAAAATCAGACTTGGTGCCCTGCCCGGGACCACGTACATACATTATGTAGATCACAGGCTTTGGAATTTTATGGGCCTGGGTTTGAATCTCAGCTCCAGCATGACCTGGTTATTAGGAACCTTGCCCGAATCATCAACCCTTCTCTGTGTCAGTTTCTTCTTTAAAATAAGAGTCCTGGTACTTGTGTGAATTTTAAGTATATTATAATGTATTTAGTGCAAAGACTAATATATATTAGACAGAGATTAATCATCTTCATAAATGTAAATTCAATGTATCTTAAATTGGAATCGTATAATTAGGTTAGTCATGAGAGTAAAACATTTAAGGGAAAATAAAACTATTAGTTTTGAAAATTTGAAATTAGGGTAGAAGTTTGGGATCAGACAAAAAACAGTTATTCCATGACTCACTATCTCTGTGGCTTAGAAAATGTTCCGTAACATATCTGACCTCCAGTTTCCGCATCTACCCAGTGGAGAGAAGCACAGCACGTCGGGCTTCCGGACAGACTCAAGAGAAAGAGGTGCGCATCGGACGCCAAACACGCCGGATGCGACTTCAGTCTCGGGAACTTTCAGAGGGCCCTGAGGACAGGTCACGAAGTCCTCACTTTCCGTTTTAAAACTGAAATCCAGACAGACGAGATTCTTGCCTAACCCGGAGTCTGCTTCTTACTAATATTTTATTAAGCTATGTGACAGGATGGCTGATTTCATTAAGAAATTTGTGGCGAATAAAACATTCCCCACGGGCTGCCACTGCAAAAGCGGACTCTGGAAAGAGATGTTGGAGGGAAGAGTCCCGTGTCCAGCACAGCGATGCTGGTCTGCAGAGTCACAGTGACGGACACCGTTTCCTCTCCCGACGCAGGAGGCTCCCAGGGCGAGATCGTGAGCTCCCCTCCTTTGGCATCTGCCAGACCCGAGCGCTTCTGCGACATCAGTCTACAACATGTACTATTTTTTTTTTTTTTTTGAGACTGGGTCTCGCTTTGCAGTTCAGGCTGGCCCTGAGCTCACTGTGTAGCCCAGGCAAGCCTGGAACTCAGCAATCTTCCTGCCTCTGCCTCCCGAGTGCTGGGATGACAGGCCTGAGCCACCACGCCCGGCCTGCAACGTGTACTATTAGTGGGCCGGGGATTTAGCTCCGTGGTTCCAGCATCTGCCTGGCAAGTGCAAGGTCCGAAGTTCAATCCCGAGCACCACAGACCTGTAGCCACAGCACTCGGGAGGCAGAGGCAGGAGGATTGCCGAGTTCGAGGCTCGCCTGGGCTCCAGAGTGCGCTCAGGGCCAGCCCGAACCACGAAGCGAGTCAAAGGAAGGAAAAAAAGTGCTATCAGTGACAACACGGTGCAGGGCTGACCCGAACCTGCGTCAAGAAGAAGATAAAGAGGAGAGGGGCTTTCCCTGAGCCTCGCGTCTCGCGCCTCTCAGCAGGGACGACCGGAGCCCCGCGGACGGGGTGCAGACCGCGACGCACCGCAGCGCCGGCTCGGAGCAGCGCGGAGCTGGGTCCTCGGCCGCCTCCCGCGCTGTATCAGCTCCTCCCCGCGGCCCAGCGGCTCTGGCGCCTGGAGCACGGCGGCCCGGGAGAGAGGACTCCGGCTCCTCCCCGCGGCCTGGAGCACGGCGGCCCGGGAGAGAGGACTCCGGCTCCTCCCCGCGGCCTGGAGCACGGCGGCCCGGGAGAGAGGACTCCGGCTCCTCCCCGCGGCCTGGAGCACGGCGGCCCGGGAGAGAGGACTCCGGCTCCTCCCCGCGGCCCAGCGGCTCTAGGGCCTGGAGCACGGCGGCCCGGGAGAGAGGACTCAGGCTCCTCCCCGCGGCCTGGAGCACGGTGGCCCGGGAGAGAGGACTCCGGCTCCTGCGCTCGGCGGCCGGGCCACAGGGCGTCTGAGGCGGGGAGAGCCGCTGAGGGCGAGCGATGGCGACGTGTCTCTCACCAGGAAAATTGGTTTTAAATGTAAACAGTCCTCATCTATTTGCATCACTCCTACAGCCTCAGCCATCAATCACATCACGGCTTGCAACGTGTCGACCGCGTTTTTTATTGCTGAAATATTTAAAAACACCGATCTCGCCCCAAAACAGTGTAACTCTGTATGGTCCATTAGACGCCGAAGCAACAGCAGAGCTTATGTTTTAGTAAATGTGCAAAACGGGTTATCACCATGTATGGCAGTGTCTGTTGTTAGTGTTGTGGAGTCGCTCGGATTCCTCGTAATTTTAATTTTTTTTTACACCTTGATCCACAATATTTATCATTTTGAGATACTCTGACATAGACCCAACATTTTAACTGGATATCAAATGATACTATTATTACAAACTGCGAGTGAGTTTACCGAGTTCCTTCAAACGTATTCGTCGCTGTTTCCACTTCGATTCCTTATGTTGTTACAGATTTTCGCCACTAGATGGCAACTGCTCAACTGTTTGGAACCGCTAAGTAGCTAAAAAGAACGGACCGTTGTGTAAGGAAGTTGCATCAGGTTGTGAATCGTGAAGTGCTTTACTCTGCAGTTGGAGGAAACAGGAGGAAAAGGGAGTGACAGAGGAGAAGAGGAAAACAGCAGAGCATTTCACTGGTTGCAAATTAGAATTCATCTAGACTACTACGTGTGCTAAGTAATTTCAGTCTAAGTTTGGAATTACCAAATGTAGATGGAACAAAGAATATAAAAACACAAAACAGAGTATGCACAGTGGTATACAGTAAGCAAATACAGTGCAGCAAACGTATGCAGAAATGTGATATATCTTTTTCAGACTGTAAATAACGTATGCAGAGATGTGATATATCTTTTTCAGATTGTAAATACTTTTGAGTGATATTCTTTGAGCTTCAGATATTCATGTTTTAAAATACCAAATGGATACCTTTTATGGAATTTCTACAAGCATGCATTAATTAAGGTTCTGAGTTGTTATTCTGGCACCACATGGAGACTGCTATCTAAACTGATTTCTTTCATGGGCAAATATTTAAGAAGTTCCTATTTATTGTACCTCAAGCTTTATGCCAGATGTTGTGAATGGTAAGAGGAAAAAGGCAATACATGATAATAAAAATAATATAATTAGAGTGATCGTGCTTTAAGTGTCAGGAAAAATTCTGAGATGTTAATGAACATTACCCTATTAAACTGTTACAGTCTGAGGTTTATGAGCTATTACGATCTCTGTGTTACAGATGCGGGGATCGAGTCTCTGTGCCAGATGGGGCGGTTACAACTGAAACAGTCAGGTTTTGGGGAGTAAAGTGTATCGGAGGTTTCACCCGAGAGTCACTCTTTACTGCCACGTGAAAGGCAGCCGTGAAAGGAAATCAAATACTTCAGTGCCCTCAGCGCTGGAAAATATTCAGCAGTGGAGAAGCTCCACGCCTGCCCATGTGGCTTCTGAGGATCACAGAGCAGAGGGAGGGGACAGAGAACAAAGCCTAAGCCAAGGAGGGGCCCAGGAGGCAAGGACGGAGCCAGGCAACACCAGGGGTGAGACAGCGCCAAGTCTCCGGGGTGTAGCCAGCTCAAAAGAGGAAGCTCCCAGCGTCAGAGCACTGTCCGCAGCCCGGCTTCGGTGGTGGCTACCGTAGGATTCCCGCCAACCTGAGGGGACTTCTCAGCCGCAGGATCCCAGGTACAGGTGGCTACTCCTGGTATTAGGAAGATTTCCTGCTTTCCCCTATTCCTACGTACTATCTCAGGTAGGTTAGGAGGGCTAGGAAGGAAAAACACCTTTGAGAGGAGAAATCTATAATTTAATCCTTACCCAGAATTATATTGCTTTAAATACATCTCCATACGTCTTTAAGTTCTTAGCCACTTAGGAGTCAAAGATGACTTTGAAGATCTATTAAAATTTATGGACAATCTCTCCCACTGACTTCCTCAGCTGCCCTCTACATTCTCTAAATAATTAATCCCTCCCACATACATACACACTAAGATGAATAAAATTAAAGGAATTGCATATATTTCAATAAGGCTTTCCAAATAGTCGAAGCTCACTCTGAGTCACCAGTCAACAAAGATTCATGTATCGCAGGTTTAAAAAGCCTCGTGGTAAGAGTGGCACAAAAGTGAGCTTTGACCGAGTCACTTGCCACCCACGTGACCTAGGATACACCAACTCCTCTTCTGGTTCTGGGATTTCTCGCTGTATTTCTTGCCTGCAGATTTCAGTAGTAGGAAAGAGACTGAAAGGGCGAGCCAGATATGATGGTGCAGCACTGTAATGCCAGCACCCTGGGAGGATGAGGCAGGAGGATCACAATTCAAGCACTGATAGTCCAGGCCATTTAAACAATTTAGCAAGAACCTGTCTCGAAAGAAAAAAGGGCTCGGTCCAAAGGTTCTGAGTTCAATCCCCAATACTACAGAAAAAAAGAGTATCTCCTGCACAATTTTTTACAAAAAGAATTTCTATAATCTCTAAAGGTACTTGAAGTCCTGTATGGCCCTACGTAGAAATTTCAGGTCGGTGATAAGCGGCTTTGAATTTTCCCCTTGGGATTTTCCCCTTTTCCTCTACCTCTCCGGTGCTGGGCTAGCCTACAGCAGTCTCCAGCCTCGGTTAGGAGACAGGGGAGTTCTGGGTCACAGCTACGCCCTTACCCCTTCCTGTAGACAGAGCACACCGTTCCCAACCCGCTGCCTCTCCTGCTTACTCTCTTGCCTAAAAACCTACCCAGGAAATTAATTGCATAAGAAATCACATCTCAGCATCCAAACCCTTTTAAAGAATTTCTCAACCCATCTTACTTCTTCAGTTTTAGTCAACCAAATCCTACCCTAATCAGAAACTCCCGTAGGAGAAACAGTGATGAGCTACTTACGAGCTACTTTGATTTGAACAAGACCCTCATTCTACTGGGGGGGCCAGGGCCCTC
>PVIC010040873.1:0-16476 GCA_004025085.1 Thryonomys swinderianus
TGGGTAGCTAGGTATAGTGACACGTGTCTGTAATCTTAGCACTTTGGGAGACTGAGGTAGGAGGATAGCAAGTTCAAGTCCATCCAGGGCAACTTAACAATTTACCAAGACCCTGTTTCAAAAATAAAAGATAAAAATATACCCTAGAAGGTAGTTCAATTCTAAGTCCCTGAGTTCAGTCCTTGGTACTGGCAAAAAATTGGGCATAGAGTTGGTAAGAATTGGGAGATGGGAAGAGCAGAGAGACAGAGCTCATTAATGGACTGAATTCTTGAGCATTGACTGGGTGCAGGTCCTCTTTTTGATATGATGCTGGGGTTACCAGGGAGACTGAGACACAGGGTCAGCCCTAACTGATCCTAGTCATTGATGCACAGCAGATTTACCTGGGAGGTTTTTTTTTTTTTTAATCTATATTCCAAGGGCCTTGTGCTAGACTTTCTTAGCTCAGATCTCCAAAGAAGCAAATCCTAGAATGGGTCTGTTTGAAGAACTTTATGTGAATTAGGCACAGTAGTACATACTTGTAATCCCAGCTACCTGGGAGGAGGAAGCAGGAAGACTGTGCGTTCCAGGCCGGCTCGAGAGGTTTAGTGAGACACAAAAGGGCTTGGAATGGAGCTCAGTGGTAGAGCACTCTTGGATTTGACACTAATGTCATAAATTAAAGGAAAGCCAGAGCAGAAACATCCAGGAATGGGCAGGTACAGGTATAGCCAGGGAAGACTTTCTGGAGGGATGTTGCCCACCATGGGTTTTGAGGATGCAGGAATTGGGACTAGCGAGTCTAAAGGGATGGAGGCTTTAAATGAGTGATCATGGGCTATCTCAAATGTGTCTGCCCAGGACACACACAGTTGGGTGGGAACTGCACCTCATATCCATGATCCTCAGAAAGTCCTACAGGACTTTTTTACAGGATTTTTTTTTTTTCATGAGAACTTGGATCAAGTTCCACCATGAGGGTGGACATCTGAGGTGGGAAACAAGTTGCAGTTAATGATGGATTTATGCAAACAAAGGAGGCAACCACCTTAGACCATGTCAAGCTGTGAGTAGACTTTCCTTAGATTCCATAAGGATCAGGCAAGAGGGAGTGGATTTTTTTTTTTTTTTGCTTTTTGGAGACAGGGTCTCGCTTTGTAGTTCAGGCTGGCCCTCAGCTCACTATGGTGCCCAGGCAAGCCGCCGCGAACTCAGCAATCCTCCTGTCTCTGCCTCCCGAGTGCTGGGATTACAGGCGTGAGCCACCACGCCCAGCATTATATGTGGTTACCAGGGATTGAACTCAGGTCTTTGCGCTTGCAAGGCAGGCACCGGAACCACTGAGCTAACCCTCCGGCCCTGAGGGAGTGGATTATTAATGATAGCATTCATTTATCCAGCACTCATGTGAAGTTGGCCTACCACTGGTATTATTGTTGTTATTATATGGTATAATTTCCTCTGTTTTATTCAACAACTCAGACAGAAGGATGGACTTACCCGAGGTCATGAAGTGAAGGGCAAAGCTGGAACTTGGGTCTAAGTTTCCCCAGCATACTGGGTCTCAATTTCCTCTGTCTAAAGAAGCAAGGCTCATATGTCCTTCCTGAAGTGCTGTCTCGGGCTCATTGGGTAGTACCTGTGCATATGAGTGCCTACTTAGGGCAGGGAGCAGGCTACTGCTGTGAATGAAGGCCCCTCCCTACAAGTAAGAGGGTCTCGAACTCAACAGGGCCAAGACTGACCACCCAGCCTTGAAATTCCAGAATGGATTTTCAGTCTTGATTTCTGGAGATGCCACAGATAGCCTGGAGGCAGGAGGATTATCCCTGACTTTCCTGAACATCAATTTAAAGTTAAGATAGGTACAGGAATACTGGCTTTCCTAGATGTCTGGGATCATTTCAGGTCCTGCTGGGAGAACCAGCTTGCTTGTATAGCTTTGGAGGATGCTGTGAAGTGAAACTGGGTTGTGTGACTGAGGTGCTGGATCTGTCTCCTGGCCCAGTGGCAGACTGAGGAGCAAGATAGAACTCCAGAAGTGTAAAACTCCTTTGGTGGAACTTTTAAAGAGCCCATGTCTAGAGACAGGCACTGTGCAAGGAACAGGGCTGGTGGAGATGGCTAGGGCCTGGCTGGGAGCCAGGAAAAGGCCATGCAGGTGGAGTGCAGTCAGTCAGGGAGGTTATGAGTTACTATGGGATGGGCCAGACAGGTGGGTATGCATTCGTGTGGGCTGACAGGGTTGCATGGGTTGCATGATGATGGTTTCTTTTTTTTTGCTTTTTGAGACAGGGTCTTGCGTTGTAGTTCAGGCTGGCCCTGAGCTCACTATGGTGCCCAGGCAAGCCACTGCGAACTCAGCAATCCTCCTGTCTCTGCCTCCTGAGTGCTGGTATTACAGGCGTGAGCCACCACGTCTGGCATTGTGGTATGCGGTGTTGATTGTTGGTGGGCATGTCTCCATGCTCAGCATTATATGTGGTTACTGGGGATCGAACTCAGGTCCTTGCGCTTGCGAGGCAGGCACCAGAACCACTGAGCTAACCCTCGGCCCATGATGATGGTTTCTTCTTGGAAAAGTCCCTCCTGGAAGCAGAGTGAAACTGCAGGAAGAAGAAAGGCAGGAGACAAAGAGGCTAGTAAAAGCAATGCCAGTGTATACCTCTGTCCTAGAGGAGGTAGAAGAGGGCTGGGCTGGCCAGGATGGATGGCTGGATTGGAAGGTTCTTGTCACAGGAGGTCTCCTCAATGTGGAAGGAAATGCACAAGAAAACAGGTGCCTGACACTTGGCAGTTGATCCAGGTGGATAGCTGAGTTATAGGTAGTTACTTTTCTTTTTAAGTCATTTTAAACTCACAAGGAAAGACAAAGGGCTTCTAAGTGAGGTCCTGGTTAGCATGGGTTACATGGCCTCCATCATGATTTTCACTTGGCCAGCTGAGAATAGTTATGTTTTCCTTCCAGTACCCAGAGACTTCTGCTTCCT
This sequence comes from Thryonomys swinderianus, assembly GCA_004025085.1. NCBI lineage: Eukaryota > Metazoa > Chordata > Mammalia > Rodentia > Thryonomyidae > Thryonomys > Thryonomys swinderianus. The sequence continues at coordinate 2,976 of PVIC010040873.1, forward strand.
CTGTACTTGGTGGCATTGAGCAGGTGCTCTTCACTTAAGATGGGCTGGAGTCACCAAACACCCATGTGAGCTGAGGAACAGTCCAGGGAGCATGGGTGACACCACCCAACAAAGACAGAGATCAAGAACACACGCAGTCACAGTGATGATGGCTTAGAATGGTCATTCACCACAACAACAGTGACCAATACAGTTTGTAAATGCAAGAGGCTTGTGTGACAACATGAGGCAGGCAGACTTCTTAACTGCATTTTACTAATAAGGAAACAGCGACACCAGCAGATTCAGTTAAGTGCTTAAGTCCTATTCATTTGAAAATCCTGTGGAAAAAGGCTTACAAGCCGAATTCTGCAGCACAGGAAAATGAAACTCAAGCCAAGGTCATCAAGGTCACTCAGATATATGCCAGCATGCATGCTCTGCTGACCACTCTGTGGGTTATGTCTGGGCCTGGGTACATCAAGTGTAGGCCCTGAGTCCTCTTGTACTGTGTGTGGGCTGTCTTCTCTACCCAGGCCTTCTGACCTGAAGCCTGGGTTTTTTGCTGGTCCTCAGAACCCCCAGCTCCCATGGACCCCAGAATCTGGCCTTCTGAGGAATGCTCTGCCTGCTGGGACAAGGTTTCCCCTGGCTCTTGGGCTTCCTCACAAGTGCTCAGAGGCCAAGGATAGAGCTAGACCTCAGGGCCCCCTCAGTCAGCCAGAGGTCTGTGGGCCTTGACCTTTGACACGAGCTCCTCCACCTCCCCTAACCGAGTCTTGTGAGGAATAAAACTCCATCAGAGGCTTTGAAACCTTTTGGACCTTTGTTCAAACAGCATCTTTTCAGAAGTTCAGTTAGAAAATAACAGCCTTGGCTTAAGCATCTCTGAGGATAGACTGTGGCCAGCTTCAACGGGACATAGTGAGGGCCACACCTTAGGCCCTTAGAGCGTGTTTGATTCTTTCACAAAACAAGGTGTTTTCTGAGATCCTGTCTAGCCCTAATACCACACACTTTGGTGTCCCTCAGTGGGCACTTTCTGTTCAGAGACACTAGAACATCCAGCAGGGCCAGGCCTTGGGGTCCAGGCCCACAGCAGCTCAGGGTCTACTCTGGGAAAGGGGTGCCTAGAGGTGGAGTGAAAGGAGACAGGCTTCTCTGTCTTCGGAGCCTTTTTCTCAAGCAGCAGGACTATTTTTCTCTGCCTCCTGGGGCTGCTGGGTTTAAGTAAAATAATTCAGGCAGAGCTCTCCCCCAGGTTGCCAGCGTGTTGCGTATGTGCAGTGGTGCTATACTCACTGGTTTCCGGTGTTGCTCTGTGAGGGCTGTTTGTGGCCAGCCGGCTTCGGCATGCATATTGCATCAAAGCTGGACTCCAGCTCTACTTCTGACAAAATCGGGAGATAAGCCAAGGTCCTCTGGGCACCTCCTTCCTTTCAGCCATCCCTTTTCTGTCTGGTCCCTTTTGGTTCCCCCTCCCATCCACCCTGGCATCCTCATGGGCAAACAGAAATATTGTTGCCATAAAATTCCCTTCCCTGTAGGGTCAGTTACACTTGGGGCTCCCAAGGTGAAGTCAGCAAGCCTGTTACTCTGAGCCCTTCTCCCAGGCAGGGTCAGTAAGCACTGAGGGCTATCACAGAGCTGTGCTCTCCTGGCTGCTTTGTGTGGGTGGTACCCAGGCCAACACTCTGCCTGGCTTGGCTCTATGTATCCAGCACCCACCCCAGCTCACAGTTTCATTTTACTGATTTTTTTTTGAGAGCTGCAGACAGGACCCAGGCAAATACCACCCTCCCCATGCCAAATACACTCTCTACCCTTACACTACACCCCCAGACCTTCAAACAGTCACTATTTCAGTGGACTACTCATACGTCCTAGAAGTACTTATTTCCAACAGAAAGGGTGATTTGGTGGTAAAAAATGTCTGACCAGTCTAAGATGGACAGAAGGCTGCATTTTAGAAAGTCCCTGACACTCTTTGAATTACATAACTAAGTGGCAGGGTATTACCATGAGGTTGGAGGAAAGGCTTTGCCATTTGTTGGGGGTGGAGTTTTTTGACACTAGAAAATGTCAAATGAGGCTAGGAGATCAGGTAGGAAGGTAAAAGGGCTTCTTATACATAGACCAGTGTATTTTGTGAAAGGTTGAAGAGGAACTCTTCGATGAAAATAAGCCATTCTCAAAGCTGGGGAAGTAGTTCTTTGTCTCCAAGGTAGCCAGAAAAGATGTGGGATAGACGCCAGGAAAAAATATAAATTTCCCCTGGGAGGATACCGAGCAGCTAAAGGAAATCAGCATTTATTCAGGGGAACTATGGTAGCCACACCAAAGGCCAACACAATTGCTTGCTATTGTTCAGGTCCCTTGGACCTGAACTGCTATAGGTTATATTATGGTTGTCTTTCTAAGTGATTATGGGTATTTTTTCTGATTCATCTTTCAGCCTTTGGTGGTGGTGGGGGGTCTATTCAGTGGCACCAAAGGCAGAGCCAGGGTCTTCAGTGATGATCCATCTGCATATAATGGGCTATTTGGGAATTTGGGGTAAGAAAGCTAAGATTCAATAGTAAGCATCCTGACCAAGTTCTGACCAAGTCTTCCTGCCTGAAGCCTGGGGGTACAGAGGCCAGAGAGACTTGGCTTTGAACTCAGTGTGCCCACCCAGTGAGAAGGGTGGCAGGAGCTTGTCCAAAAGGCAGATAAGATTCTCTGGGTAAGGAAGGCCAGGCCCTTGCACATCTCATAAACCATCCAGTCACAGTGCCCAAAGCACGGCAACAATGAGATCCTTGGCTCAGGGCAGTTCAGAAGCTCCAAGAAGGATTTAGAGGAGAGGAAGGCAAAGCCTCCAAAAAGCCTGTGTGGTATTACATAGAATCTGACAAAAATTGGGAACTGATGAATTATAATTTTATCTTCAGCAATCATATTAAATTCCTCTGGTTTAATTTTTTTGCAGGTGTTGGCATCTGCAGACACCATAGTGTTTATTAAAGAATTGATATTGTGGGTAGGGCTGGGACTAAAATCTGTGCTTAAAAAAAGGATTGTGCAGAGAAAAGCCAAAAACTCTAAGTAAAATGAGACGACAAACTGAAAGAAATGTTTGCAACTTGTATCAAGACAGAGTGAAATTCTTTAATATATAAAGAGTCATTATGAATTAATAAGAAAAGGCAACAACTGAATAGGAAATTGACAAAGCATGTGTCATTCACAACATAAGAAATTAAAATGGCTCTCAAGCATTTGCAGAGTTGCAGAAATAAAATATAAAATATGAGACAATGTTTTTGCTTATCTGATTGGCAAAGATAAAAGAGTTCCATACCACTTAATGTTGTCTGGGGTGTGGGAAAATAAGCACTTTTATACAATCTTGGTGGAAGCATACATTGATGGAGAGTAGTTTGGAAAATTCTCAACACAAGAAAAGTAAAGTCTTTTTTTACAAGCTATTTTATCCCTAGAAATTTTTCCTATAAATATGCTAACATATCTACAAAATGGCCATGTAAAATGATATTCACTAACAGGGAGTGCCAAAGAACTTAGGAGATATTCATTAAGAAATGATTTTAAAAACTTTTAATAAATGGTAGTATGCACATGTAATGAAATATGGCCTGGCCATTTAGAAGAGTGAGATGGTTATATGTATGGATATAGAACAATCCTTAATTATGTTCTTAAGTGAAAAAAGTAATAAACAAGTGCCGTAATTTGTATAAATGGCAATGTATGTATATATGTATAAATATATATAATTATCACTCAGTATCCACGGTGACTGGTTTCAGGATACCTTGTAGGTACCAAAAGCAAATACTCATGTTCCTCACAGAAAATGACATAGTATTTGCATATAACCTATGTATATCTTCCTGTAGGCTTTAAATCACCTCTGTCTGACATAATACCTAGTAGAATGTAAATGCTATGTAAATAGTTGTTATTCTGTACCGTTTAGGGAATAATAAGAAAAGATGTCTGCTTGTGTTCAGCACAGACACATTTTTTTTACTGCATGTTTTCATCTGAGGTTGCTTGAATCTGTGGATATGGAGCCTGTGGGTGTGGAGAGCTGACTGTACCACGTGTATAAAGACATATTTACATATGATGTGGCCTGCACATGCGTGCATGGTCTTTGGAAGGATATACCTACAAAAATCAGGAACTGCAATGGTTTCTAGAAAGGAGAACTGGGTAGGGGTGGGGTGGGATAGAGGGAGACTGGTTAAATGCTCTCTTGTTCTTTTTGAATTTGTAACACACACACATATATATATAGTAGCCTCAGTTGACTTGTCCTAATAGGGCTTGGTCAGCTTTTGCAGCGGCAGTGGTGGCAATGGGTTAGCTGGCTCTTCTAAGATAAAGTCTCCACTGAAAGCACATGGTACACCACTTGGAGTCTGCTAACTCCAGAATAAGTAGGGGTTGTACATGTTGGGGAAGTGAGCTCTTTAACTTTCTAAGTGTTGGATTCCAGTTACAATGCAGATAATGAGATCTTCCCCATCCAAGTACTAACCAGGGCCTACCCTACTTCGCTTCTGAGATCAAATGAGATAGGGCAGGTTCAGAGTGGTATGGCCGTTGACCAGATAATGAGATTTACCTTTCATGCTGTCCTCAGGCCTGGCAAAGGTGAAGGCTACAGACTTCTCAGCTTCTCCTATATACTTGGGGTGTCTGGTGCACTTAAGTGACACTAAGGTAAGGTAACTATTTGTGCTTTTAACCCAAATGGTTAAATTTATTAATGGACTAGTCAGGCAGGCTGGGTTTGAATTCCAGGTGGGCAGATTATAGGCTGTGGGATTTAGGATCATTTACATAACCTCCCTGAGTTACATCATCTGTAAATGTGAGTTAATAATAGTTGCAACCTCAGCCAGAGTCAGGATGTTAAAAATGATAGAAGTAATGCTGCCAAGCACCTAGCTTGGGGAAAATAATACTAGCTACTATTATTTATCATTATTACTTTGAACCAATGTGATATATGTAATCAATTACTGATTTTAAATTTGATAGTTTTTTTTTTCACACAGTGAGAGGTGCTGGGATTGGCACCAGCAATGTGGGCCATCTGGGCTTCCCAGAGATATGGATAACAGAAGTGGGCAAAACATTAGACACCATTGTTTCTCAGGAAACTGCGCCCTTCTGGCAGGGCGCCTGCAGGAATGGATCTGGGAGGAGTCATGACGAATTTATTTTTTAAAAAAAGAGAAATCCCATGTAGGTCAATGAGGAACATGAAGCATTTGATGTTGTCTTAGAGGAAAATGAAAATGAAATGCAGAGGACTTCAGCGGAGGGTAGAGGCATTGTCCACATTACAAGACAAACTGGATTTTTCTGAGATTCTGAGGACGAAGGAAAGGACTGGGTGTGTCTGGCTGTCTTTCTAGGAAGGAAACGTGAGAGCAACAGAGAAAACAAGGCAAAGATGGAAAACCTGACCTAGAGAAACCTGAAGAGTACTGGTGATGGTGGAAGATGCAGAAACAGAGAGGAGGGGCTAGGCAGAGACAAAAGAATTGGGAGCAAGTGCCAAGGACACTAGGGATCACATTCTTGAAATTCTCATGATTTACCGGAAGAATTTGATGACAACCATGACTCACCAACCCCTTGTCCCTGATTAGATGATAGACCTGCACATCACCAATAATGAAAGGAAAAGTCCGGGAAATGAGGGCTTCGGGTGGAAGAAAGTACATACACAGCGCTTACCTCACTGAAGAATAAGCAAAACAACACATCCCACTGAAAAGATGCACAGACTTGGGGGGGACCTCTTGCAGCTTTGACATTTGACTGAAATGTAGCATAATGATTACTTATCAAACGGGACATTCCCTATAAGATATTTCTATGGTGCAGATGGACTAGGCTAAAACTCAAAAGAGAAAGCTCCCTCTCCCAGGCCTGGCTTTTACTTCGATTTCTTTTTTATAGCTGTGCTGGGGACAAATTTCAGGTCTTACCCATGGTAGGGAAGTACTCTACTACTAAGAGAAGTGTTTTAAAACAGATGCATGAGGGACCCTTCCCAAGATGTTCCTGGCCTCCGCAGGCCTCTCTTATAAGAGCGTTTCCACTGCTGCACATTTGCTAGGACAGCACACAAGTTTGGAAAATAGGCCGCACCCCAAACCTGTGGGCTCTCTGGCTCCATATTCTCACATCAACATTTAGTCTGAGGCCACCCTTCCCAGGGCACAGCCACACAGGGCCAGAGCTCTGGAGACCTGTGGTCAGTGAGACAGCTGAGGATGTTTCGGCAAACCCAGCTCGGTGCCTTCCATTGGACACCCCCCCACTCCAGCCCATCATTCCAGAAACACAGTTAAATCTCGGCACCCCTGACATGATGAGAGGAGAAATGGAAAACGGGATCTAGGTCCAAGCAGGGATTTCATGATGATTATTTTCTATTTCAGCACCATAAAAACCTCAACCCTAGGACGGCTGAAAGCTGAAGGCTCCACAGCCTGGAATCTGCAGCCTATGTTGTAAGCATTTCCTCACAGCCTCCTCAGGTTTAAATATTAATTTGCCTGTAATTGGTGGAGAAAACAAACAGGCAATTAAAACGCTACAGAACCGACTTTCTCCTTCCTCTGCTTGGCCCTCCCTTTTCATTTTGCTGCCGCCTAGAACTGGCTGTAAGACAATAGGACCCCGAGCTGTGTGGAATTCTAAGCCTGGGCTTGCCTTAAAGCTACAATATGGATTTAATTTATATGCAAATGCAAGCAATAAAAAGGCAGACACTGTAGAAATTATAGGGTCTCCCCCTCCTTTTCTTAGGAGAGCTCAAATCCTTTCTCTCCCCTTCCGACTAAGACCTAATTATTATTGGTTCCTGCCACCTCCCCCCCTCCCCCTGCCCACTCTGGGTGTAAACTGGGCCGTTTAAGAAAAACAATAGAATATTGGGAATCGGAGAAGGAGCATCAGGATAATTTCACAGTCTGACTCCTTCTCTTTCCCCTCCCCTTCTCCCCCTTCTCCCGCTCTCCCAGCCTGCTGGGCTCTTCTGTTGACCAGTAGAACGCAAAACTGATCAAAGCCAGGCCGGAAGCCTTAAGTAGGCCAAAATGAGGCTAAAGTATGCTAATAGAGGAGCTAAATATACTTTAATCCTGTTATAATACAAGGTAACTGGGAGGCAGGGAAAGGGCCTGGTGGCTTTGACAGGGGGTGGAGGGGGGCTGTGGACCCCTGTGAACGCTGAATAGGAGTTGCTTCCTATTCTTTCTCTGGCTGGGGGTGGGGTGGGGGTCTTCCTCCTCAGATGCCCACGGCCACCCCGCCTGCCCCGTTTACTGAATGTCAACAGTTGGGTGAGCAGGACTTCTCAGCCCTTAGATCAGTATCCTGTGACCTTCCACACTGAGGCCCACACCATTCAGTCAAGCCTTCCAGCTGTTGCCTGAATGATGAGGGCCTTTTTTTTTTCTTTTTCTTTCTTTCCCTTTTTTTTTTCCCCCTGAGTAGGGCATGGCTTAGGAGGACACCAGGCAACAGTTTTAAATGAGGTCCTGAGCACCACCCAGCCTGCGTCCCAGAGCCGGGGCAAAGCTCGGTCTCCCAGTGAGGAGCCACAGTGGGTCGATGGAGGTGCTTGGGCTGAACTGAGCAGACCTGGGTGGAAAAGCAGCCTTTCTCTCAACCTTCTGGGACCTGACCTTCCCAGACCAGCCCTGTTCCCCACAGTCTGGTTTACCAAGGAGAGAAGAGATTTTCTGCTTCTCCCCGAAAGAAGGGCTTAGGGTCCTCTGCCCCTTTCCCCCTTTTGTCAGTCTCTAGAGTGGGGATCCTGGGGCTGTGGAGGAGTCTAGGATGTCAAGGAAACAGTCCTGGTAGAGTCTCTTCTGGACCAGTGTCTGGGCCCCAGGACAGCAGAGGAGACGGATGTAATTTTACAGCAGGCCAACTGTGCCGGCATCCGAAGATTACCAAGGTCACACTGAGGCTTACCTCCCAGTGCGGGCGAGTCTGGAGAGAGGCCTGGGGGAGGGTATGGCCAGCCCCAAATCTGTCTCCGTTAAGCACAAATTACATACTGGATATATTAAGTTGTAATGGTGTATTTTGAGTCTGCCTGCTTTCGTGAGAATGTCGGTTTGTCCCCCTCCAAACTGCTGAGATGATGACACAGGCAAACAAAAAGGAATTCAATCCCGACAGAATGTGTTTTGTTTGAATTCACACACAGCTTTTGCTCTTTTTTTCTTCTCTCTTTTCCAGTCTTCATTCTTCTTCTCTTTCTCTCTGTACCCATCAAACCCTGTTTGAATGCTATAAGCAGAAACCTCCCGTAAGCTGTCTTTGGAGCTAGCTACTCTCATGAGGTCAGCCAGATGAGCTGTTAGGTCCCGAAATCCAGCAGTGAGCAGAGATCTTTCCTAACTGCATCCTGTCACCTTCATCAACAGAATTTCAGTTTCCTGAGCTGTAAGAGGAATTGTGCAAAACAGTTCCAAATCCCACTGGGTCGAGAACCCAGTTGGCCACCTGTGCAGCAATGTCTACCTGGATTTGGAAGGGTTTAGGACCCAGCGAGTGCTCAGTTCATGCCCAAAGTTGAAGCACCAAGTATGTCATCCCCAAAATGCAGAGGAGGTGCTCTATGGAAGGAAAAGGTACCACAGGAATCAATGTAGGAGAAGCTAGAATTTGATTCTGACTATCCTATTTATTGGCCTTGTGATTTGAGGCAAATTCTTAACTTTTCCACACTTGAATTATTTAATCTATAACCTGGGGTTGAGAATGTAAGTGTATACCTCTTGGGGTGTCAGAATCTGCTCAGATGATACCTGTGCAGTGCTGGCTCTGGTGCTCAGAGCCTGAAAGGCACCTCTTGAGAATTACCTATCTCTTTTTTTACCACTGGACTTACTCGGTGGAATGTCATGAATCATACGTTATTCTGAGAATTCTGCTTTTGTAGTTTAATATTTATTTATTTCAGCAAGACAGAAATTCAGCTATCTGCCTAAAGTCAGTTCCAAGTGGTGCTTTCTCCCTATGACTTTTTCCTGTCAAAGCTCAGACACTGGTGTTGCTTTCTGTGATTCCTACATTCTCCTTGCCCTTGGTTCTGCCTTTAAAACGTCTTCTTCTAGGCTCCAGGGTAAGGCCTCAGTAAGTCCTAAGGAAAAATGACTATTTGAAAATGTCTCACCTACCCAATATTTCTTATTTTTAACTTGAGTAGAAACTCACTCTTTCAAACAAATCTTGAGGCCTGAGTCATCATTTATGTTCTTAAAATTCATAAAATGGTTTTAATTACATGGAATTTTCTAAGTAAACAACCCATCCAAAAGAGAAAACAATTAAGTTTTTGAAAATTAAATTGGGATAGATCCCAGCTCCAACACTGCAGAAGAGACAAGTGAGCTGGGGATTCTGATACAGCCCTTGTTCCTGCGCATGACCTCTCAGAACAGTAGCAACAAAGAAATAGGAACTAGCCTGGGGAGACCACAAGAAAAACATAGAACCTTACTCAGCACAGAACTCCAGATCATAACTGAAACCCCGGAGTTATTTTGGTAACAGTTTTGCCAGGGGAAAAATATGCAAAGGTCTTTGTCTATACCATAAACAAATACAATATTATCCTGACCCGCGAACATCCTCCAGTTGACTTCCAAAATGCCGTAGCAAATGCATGAATAGCGACAGCTGACTACTGAGCGTTCCTCTTCTTCCTTTATTTAAACTCTTTATGTTCCACACATTCATTAACATCTCCCTGCATGTCTCATTATTATCTCATCAAACATTTATTATTACTTCAAGATAGATAATTAAAATTTTATACAGTTATTTCTCTGTATGACAATCCAACAGATTTCAATCCTCCCACCCTCCCCAGCATTCAACACACACCCTCACAATTGGATCATAAAACTCATGAACTTTCAATTCAGTGTGCAAAAAGCATAGGAACAAAATCTGAGGTTCATATCAAATGAAGTTTCGTTTCCTGAATAATGACTCAGTTATTATAATTGTTAAAGAATCAGAAAAAAAGATGTCTCACAGGACTATCTTTGTTCATCAAATAAATAAGTGGACTCCATTGATAATATGAGACTGACAAATAATGTACATGAGTGATTTGAAGGCCTGAATTGGATTTGTTAGAATTGAGTACTCCCAGACAGCAGATGCAATAAACTCAAAAAGATTAGCAAAGAGTTACTTTCTTTCCAGGATACATATTACATTTAGGATTAGAAATTCTGATATGGATTATATATCACATAGATTGCACAAAGTGCAGAAGTATCAAATTCATCACAACTAGAGTGAGATCTTTTTCACTGGAATTTAAGAATGTCAGTTGGTTTTTCGGCTACTTACAGCTTGGAAGAAAATTTCCGGGTGGTAGGAACATCCAGTTTTAACAAGCCACGAACCTCTTATTCACCCTGTGCCATTCCCCCATCTAGACTGGAGCTTGAGCAAAAAAATCATTCGAGACCAGACCCAGCCCTAAGCAGCCTGGCTTGCAGTATATTAAAGTGCTTGGATTTAGATTTGAAGGTGCAACTCTTTTCATTCATGTTTGAGATTACCAAAAAGTATTTGGTACTAAACTCAAAGAAGTTTAGACTTTCACTCTTTTCTCAGAAATAGGCAAATCAGAAAGATGTCAGGTTAGTCGATCTATATACTTAATTAAACAGATTGAAATTGTTTACTTTGAGGAAAATACTACTTCGGTTCTTCAGTCACTTCTCAGAAGAAGGGAAAGGCTCTGGGTAATACTCACCTATCTGTTCTCAACTTAAACATCTGGCAAATACCCATTTCTCCTTCCTTGGGGCTTTTCACACATAGCTGGTCTAAATTCAGCATCATTCTCCAGCAGGATGTTTGTTCTGTGCTCAGAATGGTTGGATGAAGACTGGGCAGCTGGGCTGGGCCAACTCTGGGCTGCTTGTGGAAGGTGCCAGAGGGGCTGCAGTGATCTTCCTTTTACATGGGCACCCTTTAGTGAGTGCCTACCTGGGTCTTTACTGGGACATAGGGTAAAATTGCTTTTGACTTTTGAGGCCCACTTAGTGACATGTCCATGTGTCCTTAGTGGCAACCACATAACTGAGGTACAAGCGTATATGTATTGATTTATGAAAGGGCCCAGCCTATAGAGATATGGACCTGCCCTCAAGGACCTTTAATTCAATTATTTCTTTTGTGCTTCTACTCTGTACTGAACAAAAGAAAGTGCACCAGGAAGACAGTGTATAATCTGATCTTAAAATATTCAATATTAGAGGGCATCCTAGGAGGCCTGAGGGTTTGGGAGGGCTCAGGATTTGTGCCAGGTGGTAGAATTGTGGGGGTAATGAGAGGGAGTGGTGGACAGACACATGCTCTGTGTTAGGGCATTTGCCCAAGGCTACAGCACATCTTGGTCCAATCCTTATTGAGCATCTATGTGATAAGCATGGCTTGTGATATGGCAGAGATCCTACCCCCAGGGGAAAATATTAGCGCACTGAGGAGGGGGCAGGCTGCCACTTATCATCTTGACTCCTATCCTGACTATGCAGGAATCACTTGCCCAAAAGGTCTATGTGCAGTTGAATTGAGTCCATACCTGTCCTGTGGGTGTTCCTGGCAAAGACCATCAAGTCTCCTTGCTCTTCTGCCACTGTTTTTGGGGTCACCCTTTCCTGTTCTGCATGCTTTAGATGTTCGGGTCCCAAGTTTCAGGCCCTTTCTGTGCATTAGTGTGCTGCCTTGTGATGATCTGTGGGTCTTTCTCGGTACACTGGAAGTCTATAAGACATTGGGCTTCTTTGGAATGAGGCCTGGGAAGTATGTGTCCTCAAAGGTATTTCTTTGGATCAAGGGCATAGAATTAACATTTGAGGCCATGTTCACAATGGACTGGTGAAGTAGTCATTGAGTTACCACTATTTTGGAAAAAGGAAAAAATGTGTCCCAGAGTATTTTGAAGCTTGGGATGGAGTGAGGATTCCACAAAGGTTATCTGTTAGTATCTTTATTCCCCTTTCACACATAAATTGGATGTACACTCAAGACAGCCTCCTTACTAGAGACAGGCAGTGTCCCACTACTTGTTAGATCATGATGACCTCTAGCAAGAGGATGGAAATCTGAAAAAGGAGTCAGAGGAACAAGGCCGAGTGGGTATTTTCAGTGAATGAATAGCAGTAGGGAATGCTTGGGTTTATGGTCAATTGTGTATTATGTATGTACACTGTATCTCATGGCATGATAGTGCAGACTGTGGCTGAATGACCTAGCTTCTTTGTTCAGACGTGAAAGAGAAGCCCTGAGCCTTCTCGTGTTTGTCTTCTTGTTGTCTGCCTTTGATGCCCTCTAAGTTTCTTTTAGGGTGAGGAATCAAGTATGATTTGCCAGCTGCACACACTGGAACACAGTGACCTTCAGCAAGGACATGGTGAGTCACAGGGAGCCCTCCCACCATGATTGGGGAGGGAGAGCAGACATGAGGAGGTCATGTATTACTGGAGCAGACCGGTAATGCCAGGCTAATTTAGCACAAGCAACATGTGTGGTTTGCAGTTTGCATTTTTCTTTAATTCTCTCTTTGCTGTGGTGGTGTGAGAAACGCACGACTTTGCACGCCCAGACACAGCCTAATGTTGAGCAAATCTGAGCTCACCCTCACCTCTAGCCCCGTTAAATCCGTTTGATTAGCCTGGTGGCCCGAAATGCCTGAAGTTTTACAAAAGACACGGGCGTTTTTTGGTGGGTCTTGAGTACACTCCCAAATTTGATGTGGCTCAACAGTTGCACAGCTATCTCTGTCTGCTTCCAGCTTCAACTCAGCCCCTCCCTCCCTGCCACCAACACAGGACAGTTAATGATGACCACTTAAAACATCATCTAACATAGCTTAGATCTTGAATTTTTAATTTAAAATTTTTTTACACTTTTTAGTACATGTCTGTTGTACATAATGATTACACTGATCGTGGAGACTTGGTGCATGTATATAACACTTCTTAACCCTTTTTACTTCTCGTTGACCTCACCTCTCTTCCCTCTTTCTCCAGCTCTTGTTCCCCTTCCTATTTGCAGAGGATCTCTCTATTTTGTATTTATTTTATTCTTTAAATCTTTTAAATTGGGTATTTTAAATTGAGTATTTCATATCAGAGAAACCATATGATATTTGTGCTTGTGTTTGATTTATTTTACTTAACATTATGGTCTTAAGATGAGTCCATTTCCCTCCATATGAGTCAAATGTATCCTTCTTTGTGGCTAAATAGTACTCCACAGTATATAAATACCACATTTTCTTTCTCATTCTTCTGTTGATGGACACATCAACATGCAGTAGCCATGTCCAAGGGTTAGTTAGTTACTATAAGTAGCAACATTATAAAGAGATTTTAATAATCAAATCAGAGTTTCCCTCTTGGAAAAGTTGAAAGCAGCTTACTGCTGGGTAGAAATAACCCAAGGT
>PVIC010040874.1:0-16479 GCA_004025085.1 Thryonomys swinderianus
CTTTGTAGTTCAGGCTGGCCCTGAGCTCACTATGTAGCCCAGGCAAGCCTCAAACTCAGCAATCCTCCTGTCTCTGCCTCCCGAGTGCTGGGATTACAGGCATGAGCCACCATGCCCAGCATCGTATGTCGTTACTGGGGATTGAACTCAGGACCTTGCGCTTGCGAGGAACCACTGAGCTAAATCTCCGGCCCAATTTTGTCATTCTTGATGGTTGAGTAATACTCCATTTTATTTTTAGAAACCACATCTTTATCTATTTTTCTGTTGATGGGCATTTTAGCTGTTTCCAAGGTTTAGCTCTTACAGACTGAACTGCTATAAACATGGATGCATATATAATGGAGTGATAGGATTCTCTTAATTATTTTGTGTATATACCTAGCAGGGAAATAGCAGGGTCAAATGGGACCTTGAGTCCTGTGTCTTTAAGAGTTGTATCCAAGCCGGGCGTAGTGGCTCATGCCTGTAATTCCAGCACTCAGGAGGCAGAGGCATGAGGATTGCTGAGTTCGAGGCTTGCCTGGGCTATATAGTGAGCTCAGAGCCAGCCTGAACTACAAAGCGAGACCCTGTCTCAAAAAAAAAAAAAAAAAAAAAAGAGTTGTATCCAACCTATTTTCCAAAAGGTTTAGTGTTTCTGTTTTAATATTTAAATCTCTAAATCCACTTTGATTTTAGTCTGGTGCATAGAGAAAGAGATAGTTCTAGCTTTAATCTTTGACAAGTTGAATCCTAGTTTTTCCAGCACCATTTGCTGAAGAGGCTATCTTTACTCCGTTGAGGCTTTGGCTCCTTTGTTAAAGTTGAGGTCACTTAGTATATCTGGGCTTGTTTCTGCATCTTCTGGTCTGTTCTACTGATCCTTAGGTCTGTTTCTTTGTCAATACCCTGCTGTTTTTTTTTTTTTAAATCACAGTAGCTATGTAGTATAGTTTCAAATTGGGGATTGTGATACACCCTGCTGCATGTGGGTTGCCTAGGATTGCTTTTGCTATTCTAGGTCTCTTGTTCTGGATGAATTTTTGGATTATTTTCTCTAGCTCTGTGAAAAAAAGCTGTTGGGATTTCAATCAAGATTTCATTGAAATCTATATAGTAGTTGTGGGGTTATAGCCATTTTGATGATACTGGTTTTTCCTATCCAGGAACAAGGGATGTCTTTCTATTTTCTGATATCCTCTTTGATCTCCCATTTCAGAGTCCCATAGTTTTCAGAGAAGATGTCTCTCACCTACTTTATTAGATTAATTCCTAGATATTTCATTTTTGGATGCTATTGTGAAAGGAACTGATTCTCTTAATGAGTTTTTCTCTTAATGAGTTTCTTGTTTGTGTATACAAAGGATATTGATTTTTGAGTGTTGACCTTGTATCCAGCTATGGTACTAAATCTGGCAATTAAGTCTAGCAGTCTTTTGGTTGAGTTTTTAGGATCTTCTATAAAGAGTATCATATCATCAGCAAACAATGACAGTTTAACTTTTTCCTTTCCTATTTTTATTATTTTTATTTTATTTCCCTTGTCTAATTACTGTGGCTAAAGTTTCCAAGAGTGTAGTGAACAGGAATGGTGATAGTGGTGATAGTTAACAGTTTTTAATCATTTAGTATGATGCTGGCTATTGGTTCTCATCAACAGCTTATACCACTTTGAGGTAAAGACCAACTATTCCAGTTTTTATAAGGTTTTAATCATGAATGGATGTTGGATTTTGTCAAACACTTTTTCTCCATCTATTGAGATGAGTACATGGTTTTTGTCCTTGAGTCTGTTAAATTAGTATTTGTATGTTGCATTAATTGATTTTCATATGTTGAGCCTTCCTTGCATCCTTGGGATGAATCCAACTTGTTCAGAGTCTATGATCTTCTTTGTTTTCTTTTGTATTCTGTTTGCTAGTACCTTATTGAGGATTTTTTGCATCTATTTTCATTAGGGAGATTGGCCTGTAGTCCTCTGGTTTGGTTATGTCTTTCTCTGCTTTTGGAATCAAGGTAATGGTTTCTTCCAGGAATGAATTTGAGAGTATTGATTCCCCTTCAGTTTCATTAAATAATTTTTTTTTTGAGACAGGGTTTCGCTTTGTAGTTCAGGCTGGCCCTGAACACACTATGTAGCCCAGGCAAGCTTTGAATTCAGCAATCCTCCTGCCTCTGCCTCCTGAGTGCTGGGATTACAGGCGTGAGCCACCCACGCCCAGTACTGTGGTGTGTTGTATTGATGGCTGGTGGGCGTGAGTCAACACGCCCAGCATTGTATGTGGTTACTGGGATCGAACTCAGGACCTTGTGCTTGTGAGGCAGGCACCGGAACCACTGAGCTAAATCTCCGGCCCACATTAAATAATTTGAGATGTAGAAGTTTTGTAGATTCACCAGGAAAGCCATAGTACTGGGAATTTTCTTTGTTGGCAGAATTTTAATTATATTTTCCATTTTACAGATTGCTATTGGGGTGTTTAACATTTTTATATCTTCTTCATTCAACTTTGGAATTTCATGTGTGTCTAGGAATGTATCCACTTCTGTGTTTTCCATTTTATTGGAGTACAGAATCTCAAAGTAGCCATTTATTATCCCCTTCAATTTTGCTGGATATGTGGTGATTTCCCCCTTTTTATTCTTGGTTGCATGGATTTGAGCCTTTTCCTTCCTTTGAAAAGTTGACTGAGGGTTTGTCAATTTTGTTTATCCTTTTCAGTAACCAACACTTTGATTCATTGATTTTTTTATATCATTCTATTTGTTTCCATTGCATAAATTTCTGTTCTAATCCTTATAATTTCGTCTCTTGTTTGAATTTTGGGTTCATCATGCTCCTCCCTTTATAGTATTTTGAGGTTCAACATTAGGTTGTTTATTTGAGCTTGGCCTCTTTTCCTAGTGTGGGCATTCACTGCTATGAACTTCTCTCATAGAACTGCTGAGGGGAAAGAAAAAATATGATGTTAAAAAAGAAAGTATATAGAGGGTTGGGGGTAGGGAAATGGGAAAAAATAAGAATGAACTCATGTCATATACTGGTATAAATTCCCATTGTTGAGTGTGATAGTGATGTGTATATAAAATGTACCAATAAAGAATTCAACCTTTTTTTAAAAAAAGAACTGCTTTCATTGTGTCCCACAGATTTTTATATGTTGTATTAGCATTATCATTTAATTATAGAAACCATTAAATTTCTTCTTTAATTTCCTCTGTGATCCAGTCGCTATTCAGCAGTGTTGGTCAATTTCTGTGTGTTTGTCAGGATCTTGGCAGTTCTTCTGCTATTGATCTCCAATTTTGAGGCACTATTTTCTGACAGTATGCAAGGGATAACTTCAATTCCTTTGCATTTAGTTAAATATTCTCTATGAGCTAGCATGTGGTTTATTATGGAGAATGATCTGTGAGCAGCTGAGAAGACTGTATATTCTGACTTTGTGGGGTGAAATACTCTGCAGACATCTATTAAGTCCATGTATTGAAAAGTTTGCTTTACTTCAAGTATTTCATTATTGCTTTCTGCCCAGTTGATCTGTCCATTTGTGACAGTGGGGTATTGAGGTCCCCACTGTATATTGCTTAATTGGCTTTTCATGTCCAATAATATTTTTATATCATTGGGTATAGTAGAATTTGGTGCATGAATATTTATGAATGTCATTTCTTCCACTTGGATTGTTTCCTATATGTGCATGTAGTGTCCTTCTTGGTTTTTTCTTTATCAGTTTTTGTTTGAAATCTACTTTGTCTGCAAATCAGATAGCTACTTCTGCTTTTTTGCAGTTTCCTGTCGCATGGAAAATTGTTTTCCATCCCTTTACTTTCACTCTATGGCTTTCTTTTTGAATTAGGTGTGTTTCTTGTGTACAGCATGTTGTAGGATCTTGCTTCTTAATCCATTCTGTTAGTCTGTTTTTGTTTGTTTGTTTTGTTTTGTTTTTGCAGCACCAGAGATTGAACTCGGGCCCTTGTGGTTCCGAGGTAGGTATGGTACCACTTGAGCTAAATTCCTGACCCATCTGTGTCTTTTCATTGGTGCATTGAGGCCATTGGCATTAATGGTTGTAACTGATATATATTAATTTAACTCTATCATTCATTTTCCTGTTCTTGGCTCTTCTGTTATTTGCTTTCCCTTTTTCATTCAGTGTTTTTGCTTTGCCAATTGAGTTCACCCTGCTGGGTGTCATGGA
The DNA here is from genome assembly GCA_004025085.1 of Thryonomys swinderianus. NCBI lineage: Eukaryota > Metazoa > Chordata > Mammalia > Rodentia > Thryonomyidae > Thryonomys > Thryonomys swinderianus. The sequence continues at coordinate 4,185 of PVIC010040874.1, forward strand.
GTTGTGACGTTGTTTTTTTCTAAGATATTGTTTAGAAGTTTTTGGAGCGCAGGTTTAGTATTCATGAAGTTTCTCAAATGTTCTTTGTGACGGAAGTACCTTACTTTCCTGTCAATTTTAAAAGATAGTTTTTCAGGATCCATTAATCTAGGTTGGAGGTTGTTTTCTTTGGACACTTCCCTGAAATGACAGGTCTTGGAAGCAAAGCACACACGTGAAATCACAGAGAAATTTATTTCTTTTTGTGTGCATTTGTCTTATTTTGTGTGTGTGTGCTCTTCTTAGTTTTTTGTTTTCTTTTGTCCTTTTCTTTTTCTCTTCTTTCCTTCCTTCCTTTTTTCTTCATCAGTTTCCTGGGCTTGAGAAATCTTCCTGTGTCCTTCTGCCTTCCTTATTTGTTTTTATTACTTCCTTTTAAAATTATTTTTCCTCTTCTTTTTAATTCCTTTCCTTTCAGCTATTTCTCTCATATTTATTCTCTATATAATTTCTTTCTTTTCACTCCATCCTTTATTTCTCACTAGACTTTTTCCCTGTCTGTATTTAATTCTGTGGACAACTGTCTACTTACCAATAAGACCTCTGTACTACTTCTTTCTCTTCCTTCTCGTATCACAAAGTTCAAGGGTTCAATGTTTTCCTTTTGCATTAGCTCATTCTCAAATCCAATTTCTCTAATACTATAACTGAAACCTTATTAATCTTTTGATAGTTAAATCTATAAAATTATTGTTGAATTATTTTCTACAAGTTGCATTTAGTATGTATTAACTGTATGCCACTACCTGGGTTGTCTTAATGATTATACCATAAAGTCAGATTTCTTCTCTAAGGTTAAGGATGGTACATAATTGGCATATACAGTATGTTAATACATAATTTGTCTCAGACAACAGTACTAACTGTTTCATTTTATACTGACAGAGTCATATAATTGTCACTATTTCTTTGTTAGCCAACACTCATTACCTTTGTGACAGTAACAGTGATAGCGTACGTTCTCAAAGAACTTGGTTTCTGGTCTAACTACATGGTATGTCCAAAATATGCCACTAAAAGGCAACTAAAGAGATTTCCATTCTAGCAACAGACTCTCAGCCAATCTTACCATAATGAAAAAGGCCCTAATCCTTACAATAAGAAATAAAAAGGCAAAATTATGATGGATTATGAAGAAATCCTAATTATTGGTAGCTACTTTGAGAACTTGTACTCCAATAAAATGGAAAATTCAGAGGAAATGAAAATTCCTAGATGCATATAAATTACCAAGAACTCAAAAGATAAAAAGTTCCCAAATAAGCCACAGTCAGTGAAATTGAAGAAGTACTAAACAAAATCTTACCAAGTAAGAAAAGACCAGCTCCCAGTGTATTCACTGCCAAATTCTACAAGAACTTTAGAGAGGAGCTAACACTAGTACTCCTCAAACTCTTTAATGAAATCAAAGGAGAGGCAGTACTCTTAGAGTCATTCCTATCAACAAACATATTACCCTGACTCTAAAATCAGAAAAAGGACACAATCAAGAAAGAACCAATCTCTTTAATGAACCACAGATGCAGAATCCTCACAAGATTTGTATCGGCAAACGGGATGTAGCAAATCAACAAAATGTTTAACGTCTTGACCAAGAAGGATTGATTCCAGGGATGGTTCAACCTATACAAATTAGTAAATGTAATGTAATACATAAATGGAATCTAGGACAAAGAACACATAATCATCTCAATATATACAGAAATACCATTTGACAAAATCTGACATCCATTCACTATAAAAACCTGGAAAAAATAGGAAAAAAGGAATTTGTCCCAATCCTGTAGAAGTCATTTATGACAGAGATCACTCCACCCATTAGAGTGCTCTGTGCGCAACCCAGCAGGGATCTGCAGGGTGGAGATGCCTGGGGCCTTGACAGCCACTGTTAGGAATCCAAGAAGATAGAAATGCTGTGAGTTGCAGAGGGAGAGTCTTTCCGAGACTCTTTGATGAAAATTGATGCCCACTGGGCGAGTGAAGAAAGTTTGTGGACTGTGGCCATTGGTAAGCTGGTGGGACCAGCACTCCCTACAAAGAACCTGGTCTCACATCCAGGAAGGGAGGGATGCCTCCAACTTGCAGTAGACCCTTGCAGAGTTCAAGCCTGGAAGAGGCCAGGGAGCTCAACTGGGGCCTGGCAGCAAGAATCCAGCCTGCATCCCAGTGTCCTACAGCTGACTCCCTGTGACCGATCGGTTTCATCCTACACATCGCTGCCTGTGTTCTACCAGTGATAGCAGAGACATGTCCTGAGGTGTCCTTTTGGGTTGTTTCATGTTTTTGTATTTCACTTTTTATGTTACTGTGGTTTTGTTTTCTTGTTTTTTGTTTTGCTTTTTCTTTTTCCTGGTATCAGGGATTGAACTCAGGACCTTGCACTCATGAAGCAGGTATGGCACCACTGAGCTACATTCTGGGCCCTGTTTTTTCTTTTTCTTTCCTGTCTTTCTTCTTTCTCTGTTCAATTTTGTGTGTTTTTTTCTTTTCTCAATCACTCTTATTTTTATAGGAGAGAAAATATATTTTCCAGTTTTCCCTTTGCTGTTAGGTTGCTCTATTCTTATTTCTGTTCCTTCTCTCTTTCTTTCCTGTTTTCACTAGTTTCTCAACATTTGAGTGGCCCTCCTGTGTCCTTTAGCCCTGTTTCCAACCTTTCCCTCTCCTTCTATCTCCCTACCCTCCCCCTAGTTCTTCATCCCAAAGAGTAAATTTACTTTATTGAAAGGCCTATCTACTGCAAACATATTTCTGTTTGGTTCTTGATTTTAATGTAGTTCATGCAGCTAAAGGTTTCAGATTAAAAACTATCACAGTTTGTCATCTTCTAATCATTTGATGCTATAGTTGTTACTGATTTTATTACTTGGGCTAATCTGATGTGATTGTTCTAATGATTAACCCTTCTTGGTACACCAAAACTCAGATTTCCTAAGTGTCATTACAGACTTAAGACCTATAGACCAGCTATACCTAGAAGACCAGTCTTAGAAATAACCATTCCCTAAGGTTTATAAATACTAGAAATAAAGATACTCACAACAAAGAATAAAAAAGTATAAATACAGAAATAAACCAAAACCATCATCAACAACAAAATAAAAATGAGAAAACCCTTAGCTCATCAGAATGCATTTCTGGCAGTTGTAGCTCCCTTGACCTTTCTCTCCTTGGCCAGCTTGCGCTCTCCTTGCAGCTTTCCTCAGAGAGTCCAAGCTCCTGGCTTTGCCAACCATCTGAGGTCTCCACTGCACCTTCAGCTTTACTCTCCCAGATTCACACACAGTCCTGTCAGGAGCACACTCCCTGGCCTCCCAGCCTTTCCTGTGAAATCTAGATGAAAGCCTTCCTGACCGCGAAACTCTCTGTCTTCTGCCTTGCCATGAACTGTGTCTCCTCTGTGATCCCCCTTTGTGATGTCGTTCTGCCAACTATGGAGTAGCCATAGTTCTAGCCAACTATGGACTAAAACTTCTACAAACAGCCAAGTAAGTCTTTACTCCTTTAAATTTGGGTGTTGTGTATTTTGTCTCAGCCATGACATAAATAACTAAAATAGTAAATACTTGTGATCCTTGTGTTTCTGTAGCATCAGTTGTAATGTTTTTCTCTTCATTCTTATTTATTTGTTTGTTTATTTATACACAGTAGTTCAGGCTGGCCTCGAACTCATTGCACAGCCCAGGCTAACCTTGAACTTGTGGCAGTTCTTCTGTAGTCTTCTTCATTTCTATCTTCTTCTCTTTTTCTAAATGTACCTAAAAATTTTGTCAATTTTTTTTGTATTTCAAAAATTGTTATTTCATTCATCTCTTCTATTGACTTTTTCTTCTCTATTTCTCTTATCTTTACCATGATTTTATTATTTTCTTGTTTCTATTCTTTCTGTCCATTTTGGACTCTTACGTATTTCATTGCAGTATAACAGGTTATTAAATCCTTTTTACTGTAGCCATTTGCACTATAACATTCCTTCTTAGAAGTGCTTTTGGTGTATTTTATAAGCTTTAGTATGCTGTATTTCCACTTGTTTATATCAAAATTTTTTTACTTTTGTGTTTTGATTCCTTTTCTAGATGGGAGGAATGGGTTTATGGGTGCCCTTTTATAGCTCGTTGGCTATTCAAGACTTTATATTTAATTTTCACATATTTGTTAATTTTTTTAAAAAATTTATTTAAAAATTCTTATTGACACATGTTTGCATTGTTGTACATAATAATTATAGTCATTGTGAGGAGTTGGTACACGAACAAAATGCATCTTCATTCTTTATCCCCCTTTCCCAGTCGTCTCTTTCCCTTCTCCCCCCACCTCTTGCTCCCCTTCCCAAACTTTTGCAGACAATCTGTGTCCCTGTTTCTCATCATTATCTTTAATTTGTTTTTTGATTTATCTATAGTTTGGATTTCTTGTATATGAGAAACCACGTGATATTTAAACTTGTATATCTGATTTATTTCACTTAATGTTGTGGTCTTGTACTGCATCTATTTTTCTACAAATGACTCAATTTTTCCTTCATCACAGCAGAATAGTACTCCACTATATATAAGTACCACAATGTCTTTGTCAATTTTCTTCACTAAAAATTCATTATTTTTCTTTGTAATTAATAAATTATTGTATGAAGATACTTCAGTTTGAAGTTAATGTATGGTTCTTATCAAAGATTCATAGTTTCACTTATGAATTTTAGTAGCCATAAGTGATTTTTGATAGCAAACTATTACTGTGGTGATTGTAAAGCATTTTTTTCTAATATTGTCATTATTTATTTATTTACATTAAACCAGATATTTATTATTTTTAAATTGCATTTACCATTTCTGTTTTGTTTTTTTTTTTTTTTTGGAGACAAGGTCTCACTTTGTAGTTTTAGGCTGGTGCTGAACTCAGTATATAGCCCAGGCCAGCCTCAAACTCAGGGCAGTCCTCTTCCCTTTATTACTGGAGTGCTGTAATTACAGATGTGTGTCATCACACCTGGCTGCATTTGCAATTTCTGAACAATGCACAGTAGAGGCACATAGTGACACTTCATAAAAATGTCAAGTCCCTATTCCTTTCCTTAAGACCCTTCCACAAATATTCTCTCTCACCCCTTACAGAAGTCTGTTCTAAATAAAATGTTTAAATATGCCATAAATAGTAAATTATGAAAAATAGTGAGAATTATTTCTTCTCTTCTTATAAAAAAGAAAATAGTGGCAAAGACAGGAAGCCAGAAACAGTCTGCAGGTGTTTAATATAGACAGTTATTTAGGGTACAGGTTAACCTACTACCACAGTAGGGTGGGATAGAGAAGAGACTATGGATTTCAACAGTTTGCCTCAGACACCAGCATGCCTCCTTACCCTGAAAAGAGCAGACCAATCAGATGGACAGCCACAAGTCAGAGATGAGGGGGAACCAGTTTATGAGTGCCCTTTCCAAATTCCCTGCATGAAGAGTGGGAACAGGTCATGGGGACAGCCAATATCTGCTGACAGCCAATATCTCACATGAGCTGAAGAGAACCTTCTCTTGCTTCACTGACACAGGCTGCCTGTTCAACAGCCACAGCTATCTCTGTCCACTCAACTTTTTCCTTCATTATGGCAGAGTAAGTACTCCACTGTGTATAAGTACCACACTGTCTTTGTCAATTTTCTTCCCTTTTATTATTTGCTATTAAAGATATAGGGGATTGGGAATGCAAACATGCAAGGGAAAGTTTTTTGTTTTTGTTTTTGTTTTTTTTTTTTGGTTTTTTTGAGACAGGGTCTCACTTTGGAGTTCAGGCTAGCTCTGAGCTCACTATGTAGCCCAGGCAAGCCTCGAACTCAGCAATCCTCCTGTCTCTGCCTCCCAAGTGCTGGGATTACAGGCGTGAGCCACCACGCCCGGCAAAGGGAAAGTTTTTGAGAAAGTAAACAATGGGAGATAAAAAAGAGTGAGAAGATGAGAGAGAGAGACAGAGACAGAGACAAACAGAGAGAGAGACAGAGACAGACAGAGAGGTAGAAGGCCAAAGGAAAATTCTCCAAGCCCCAGTAAACTAGTGCAGAGGGAACAAGAAATGAAAAAAAATCCAAAAACAGGAAAAAATTTATTTTTGGATGAATGGATTTCTTCCTGAATGTCCAGTTTTGGAGTCAATTCAGCTTTCTCCATCTATCCTTGTGGCTCATTAGTTTATGAGATGCCCCAATATTCTACAGGCCCATCTATTTGTACCAGGCTGTGTCAAAGTCCAAACTGAGACATGTTCCCACTTGTACATAAGCAGAGCAATCAGACCCCAGATAATGTGCTGGATACAGAAGTAGGGCAAGGGATCAAGTACTCAGGTTCAGCACTTTCAGACCTAGTACAATTTAAAATGGACCTCACCTTCCACTGCAGAGGGTAGGGCTCCTCTGTTTCCTGGCCTGAGCTCAAAGAGACCTTAGGCAAATCTCACCCACTCTTGATCTGCAACTGTTTCCCATGGCTATCTGTCACTCAGTGAATCACACTGGGGACCTTAAGTAAAGGCATCCTCCAGCTGTTCTGAGTCTCACATTCATTCTGGGTCTTACCTGGAGTGTTCCCCTTGGGGAATGTCACCTGACCTTGTACTTTCCAGCAAGATGGTGAACACCTCCATTGGGATTCCTATCTGGTTGTCGCCAGCTGTATTGAAGGAGTCAACTTGGAATAAAGGCTCACCCTATTCCTGCAGATCGTAACAACGTGGAGCCTGCATTAGCAGCCCCTTTTGTTGCCACCATTTCTTCCTAAAGTCCTCAGCACTCACCTTTCTTCTGCAGAGCTAAGCTCTTCTCCCCATGAGCTGCTGCTCAGGAGCTGGGGAGTTCAGACTACTTTATCTCCTTCTTTGCATTGTGGTCTATCTCTCAAACTTCTGTGTAACTTTTCATTTTCTTGTCAGTTCTGTCCTAGTTCCCTGTGATCCACTTCTCTTTATTTCTTCTTCAAGATGTTATTTTCCAGTGTCCTAAGTTGACATCTCCAGGAGCTGTTTGGTATCAGATTGATATAGCCTCCTTTATCTTGGGTATCATTTACATGAAAAATCTTTTTTTAATTGAATTCTTTATTGGTACACTTTATGTACAGCTCACAATCACACAATATTGGGGAATTTGTACCAGTATATGACACAAGATAATTCTCATTTTTACCCACATCCCTACCCACCCACAACCCCCCACCTCTTATATACATGCTCTTTCATTTTCTTTTGGAATCATATTTATTTTTTGAAAAATCTTTTCTTAATTCCTTAAATTTTACTCTATTTCTGTCCTTAAAGGACAAATAGTCTCTTACAGGTGGCTCATATTTGAGTCTTATTTTCTTTTTTTAATGTATTTGACCAATGTGTTTTTTGATTAGTAAATGTGTCCATTTTGGGTAGGTAAGGATTTACTATTGCCACTTTATTATTTTCTTGGTGTTTTCCTCTTCTTTCTTGCTGCTTTTTTTTTTTTTAAAAGTGTTCAATAGATATTACTGTGTGGTAGAAATGATGCTTTCATGAAACAGTGATTTTACCAGTCTGTTTTAAGCAGATAGATAGCAAGTTTGACTGAACAGATAAACTCAAAACTTTTATTACTTCTCATTTTATAATTTTGATATCATTTTTCCTGTTATGGTTTAGACCTACAATTTCCCTTAAAGCCTTATATGTTTGGAAGATGATTAGATTATGAGGTCATTATAGCTGACTTGTTAGGAGGTGAGCTCTGGTTGCAGGAGGTGGGTCCCTCTGGGTATTACCTGGATTAGTATATCTCTCTTCTGTGCTCCTCCTTTTCTACTTCCTGTCTACCACAAACCAAGTAGCTTTCCCTCCTTTTGCCTTTCCACTGTGCTCCCAAACATACAAGGACTGAAACAAGAGCCTAAGTAAACTTTTCCTTCCTTTTATATTTAAATTTTTTTATTGGACCATATTTGCAGTTCATAACGGTTACACTTTTGGTGGAGAGTTGGTATTTGTGCATAACACATCTTAATTGTTTTAAAGCTTTTTTGAAGCAAAATTTTACATCTCATTTTCCCTTAATTTCCTCCCTTTCTCTTTTACCTCCTTTCTGCCTTTCCCTCCCCCTTTCTTCACTCTTTCCTTTTCTTCCATTTTTCCTCTCTCTCACCCAAAAGCCTACAGAACCCAGCCTTCCCAGGTAGTCTCCTATCCAAGTACTAACCAGGACTGACCCTGCTTCACTTTTGAGATCAGAGAGGTCACACTTGGTGCTGCATTCCTGCCCATGTGGTTGCCATAGAATTGGCCCACACTCCGGCCCAGAGCCTTACCTGCCAGATGTGACATTTCCATTTTTTTGTGGTCATAGAGAAAAAGGAGAGAGCAGGGGAGTTAGACATTGTTTCTCATGGTTGCTCTATACAGGACATGTGGGTTTACAGACACTTTACTTGGGAAAGAGATCTTGGAAGACAGGATAGTTTCTGAGTGAGGTGCTCAGAACGAGCATTTATTACATTGACTGGTGATTGCCTGAATTTGATTTTGTAGGAATTATGAAAAGACCTTGAAGATGAATGGCCCAAAGGGGAGAAGAAGAATAAAAGTGAGAGTTAGTGGAAAGAGCCACAAGGTCCAGCCCCAAATATTGATCTAAGTGGAGGCATGTGTTGTTTAATTTTTGAAGCCTTTTTAGTTCATCTTTTTGTTGCCTCTCACACTATGACTAGTTCATATAAAAGAAACATTTGTCCTAGGTAGATGTATAAGCTGCCTTTTTGCTATAAGAGAACGAAGGCGTATATGATTTTGGATGGTTACTGCCACAAGGGGATCTTATCTAGTTCAGTGAGGTAAGGACAGAGTCAGCTCATTTTTTTCTGGTTATTTTTTAAAAATTTTTTTATCTGTATTGGTACATTGTATATACATGTCATGATCACACTCAATATTGGGAATTTGTACCAGTATATGACACAACTTAATTCCCATTTTTTTTCCATTACCCTACCAACCCCACAACTCCCCACCCCCTAAGTACATAAGCTTTGTCTCCCTTTTTTATTACCATCACATTTTTCCTTTACCCCTCATTACTTACTCCACCACATTTCCCTTTGAATATTTTCTATTTCACAATATCCATCATACATTCTAGAACTTATTAACATCTTCAATTTCTCATACCAGTTAATTTTTAAAATAAATTTTATCTCTTTCCTTTGTCAACCTCCCTCCCTTATGTATAATAGCATTGTTTCCTTTTCCAATTTTAGTATATGTGCTGCCGAAGCGAGCACATTGTTTCCTTTTCTTCTTAAGCTTTTTTCATGTCCTTTCTTTCCTTTCTCCCTCAGAGTCAGCTATTTTTTTAGGCTATGAGAAAGATCTCAGGAAAGGGAGTTAAAGTAGGTCAGGGAAGTAAGGGTCCCTGCGTTGTTGCATGGGGGCATTAACGTGACTAGCCTGCTAGCTGGGGAGGGGGGCAGAATAGATTGAGGGAGATTTCCCATGGAGAGTAGAGACGGAATGAGAGCAAGGTTGAGTGCAGATGTCTCCAGCTGGGACTTAGGGCTATAACAGAGCATAGGTGATTGGCCAAGATGGACATCTCTGTGATTGGCCAGACACCAAGGGAAGACAATTCTTCCTGGGGAGAGTCATGATCAGCACTGGGTTTAAGTGGCATGGAAAATGGAATGGTCCTCCTCTGTCTCAGTGGGTGAAGGGATGAGAGAAGGAACAGGGGAACCTAATCAAGGAGAGGGTGAGCATGAGCATGAGAAGTGAGTGATGTGGATTCTTGACAGGATTATAAGTAAAATCTACAGGACAATGCATAGTAGAAACAATATGTTTAGAGTTTTCTCTATCAGTCATTGAATAGAAGGAGGGGAAGAAAGAAAACAATTTGAAGCTATGAGAAAGATCTCTGGGGAAAAGTCACTGGGAGTGTCTTGAAAAAGATATCTTTACCTATGTAGGGAAAGACCCAAGCGTTGGGGCCTGAGGATGAAACCAAGTAAGATTAAAGCAGATGGAGTGAAGGAAGTGGGTGAAGTCAGAGGATAGGCAGGGGCAAGGCATTTAAGTGTCTTCTGAAATTAGGGCCAGCCTGAGGGAAGCAGGGGAGGTTAACAGCTTTTTTTTTTTTTTGGTGGTAGTGGGTATTGAACTTGGGCCCTTGTATTTTCCAAGGTAGGTGTAGTACCACTTGAGGTAAATCCCCAGCCTCCACTTGCTAATTTTTATAAAGAGGCATCAGATAAGTTATCAGCAGGACACAGCTTTACCTGAGAGCAATGTACCCACATTGGGAGGATCTTGTAGACAAACAGCCAATGGGGATAGGTTACCTTAAAAAGGCTAGGTGTCAGGAGGAGACAAGTGAAAATCAGTAATGTGTTGGAACTCTTTTCAGGCTTATTGTAGAACTGAGACATAGTCTTGGATGGGGGTGGGCTCTTGGGTGAGTTTTGACTCAAGCAGAAAAGTGTGGTCATATAAAAACTCAAGTAGACTGTGTCCTGTAGGTTCCTGAGGGTGGCTTAGATGTGAAGGAGAGTGATCAGAAGCAGGGGAATCTAGTCTGGATGCAGCTGGAGTGTAAGCTTAGTAAGATGGTCCTTGAGAAGGTACCATTGGCTCTCTCCACCTTTTTCATGATTGAGGCCAGAAAGGGGTGTGGAGATTTTATTTAGTTTGTAGGAAAGGTCTCTACAGTACCAGGAGATATCTGGGAGATCCAGCAGAGGCGGTCTGGAGGTAGTACTCAGTTATGTCTGTGGACAATGATGTCTAGATAGGTGATGGATAGGGAAGAAAGTTGGGCCTTAGAAGGTTATTTACTATCTCTCTGAGTCTAGATGTAATAATAAGAGTGTGATTTATTGAATATTTTATAGAACAAAATCACAAATTGGGTACAACATAGGTCAAATTATAATCAACCAATAAGATTACAAGTATAGCTGCTTAGCTAATTTTGATTCAATAGTAGCAAGGTCATGTGATGGCATCATTAACTTTGGCCAACAACCTGTAGTTTCATTGTCTTTAGTCTTAGTAGTTTTAGTGGGTGGGAGACTATGACACGGCCTTAATGAGATAATGGTTTATCTATATGGAAAATCTCAAAAGATTGGTACCAGTAATCTCAAACTTTGGTTTATCAGTTAGGAAAGTATGTAAAACTGGTTATTGTGATTTTGATCTTCTTCAGAAGTGCTTCCAGCCATGGTTTTTATGTGTTTTCATCTTCTTCATTGACTCCCTTGAGGGCTCAGCGATGTTTGACTGCTTATATTTCTATCTAACTTAGCTGTTTATAAGACTCTCATAGGTGGGGCTTTTGGGAGATGACTGGATCATGAGTGTGTGATACCCCATCATGGGTATATATATATATAATATCAAATTTGACCTCTGGTGGGTTTATAGCTGGTTGTGATGTTGGGAGGTGAAGCCTGGTGGGAAGAGGTAAGTCAGTGTTGGCATGACCTGGGAGTGTCCTTGGCTGTGTCCAAGAGTCCCTGAGGCTGAACTAAAGAACTGAATGTACCCCTTTAAAATAAGCATGCAAATTTGGTGACTCCTATCATGGAAAAATAATTTTCAGGACATGTCAGAAAAAGAAGCATAAGAAAGATTTATTAGAGGCCAATATAGGATATACTCAAGAAGAGAGTACAGGTGTTCAAAGAAATGAAGCACCATATAATTGAGAACTAGGGATCATTTTTTGTGTGTGCTTTTAGAGGTAGAAATCTGTGGAATTTGATAATCCATAGTCTTAGTCATAGACAGTCTCAAGGGTGGCAGTGAATGGCCCATCCCTAGCGAGGTAACAGTCTATTCCTATGGGAAAAGTCAAAAGAGTAATCCATTCATGGGTAGAAGCGTACCATTTGCATGTAAAAGAAAATAGGCAGATCCATTTGCAGCTAAAAAAGAGTTACTTACCCAAGTGTGCTGTTTTTTGGAGAAGCAAAAAAAAAAAAAAGAAGTAAATGACCTAGACCTCTGTTCCGAGACTGCAGTTATTCTTTAAAGTGTAGTTTTAAAATTTTGATTTTCTGGGCCGGAGGGTTAGCTCAGTGGTTCCGGTGCCTGCCTCGCAAGCGTAAGGGCCTGAGTTCGATCCCCGGTTACCACATATAATGCTGGGCGTGGTGGCTCACGCCTGTAATCCCAGCACTCGGGAGGCAGAGACGGGAGGATTGCTGAGTTCGCGGCGGCTTGCCTGGGCACCATAGTGAGCTCAGGGCCAGCCTGAA